>CM030871.1:9471066-9586066 GCA_018105865.1 Metaphire vulgaris
AGAATTCCCGATAAAAGAGTTTCAGAAGACGATGTATATAGAACTGCATATATAACATTGCATACTGTGAAGTTCTTTTGTTATTTGTAGATGCAAAGACAAGAAGACAAGAGAGGAGAATACAGGAACAAACCTACTAGAGAACAAGAGGGCAAAGAATGAGATTACACAGCAAGACCATAATGTGAATGAATGAATGAATGAATGAATGAATGAATGAATGAATGGAACATATTGGTTCTCACACAGGTCACTGTCCTTCTCAACTAATATGCTGGCAACCTGTTGAACCTGCAGGAATTCTCACTGACGTAGACTTGGAAGGAAAAGTGGGAGTAAAAAAACAATACCTTCCCCTTCCCTTGCATAGCGTCTCAAAAAGTAAGGAGGTGGGGACTTGAGCATAGCGCCTAGTAGAAGTCTATGCCTATGCGACTTTGAACGGACAAAGCGACGATTGCACGCCCAATTGCCATGACGAAACTACAGGGTGTGTCAATAAATCCCGTGTTTTTCTTCGTCATGTGTTAGAGCAATGTTAATTACCTTAGATTTTTCGAATTCTTAAGTAGGCTAAATCTTCTCAACTTTCGTATTTTTATTTTCTTCGTACCTTAATTATTAGGAAAGTTCCATGGCTTGAAAACCCTGTATATTGTTGTTGTTGTAGTTGTAGTAGTAGTAGTTGTTGTTATTGTTGTTGGCAAAGGCTGAGGGTAAAATAACAATTGAAGTTTTTCCTATACAGTGATTGAATAGAACTTTTGGAACAAAATCAGAGTAAAACATGTAGGCCTACACTTGTACAGTATGCAGTCTTTACACATGCATTTCTTCTGTTGCGTGGTTTGATTATTAAGCTTAGCCTACATTCAGCACAATTGCAGTAAATATAATATACAGTAATATTGATGTGTGCCTTTGTATTCAATCTTATGCATCTCTGTCTTAAGACGTTGCATCGCTTTCTGGGCTTGGTTTTAATCTCGTATACAGACCCATTCGAATATCGTTTATTATTTTCTTCTTTGACCACGCTTTTAAACTAACTTTCAAGATGTGGATAGGCTATACTCCCGAATTTCAAAAATTCTAATTTCGCACGCCCGTCAAATTTACCTTCATTAGTCTGCTTATCACTTATAATTATCACTCATCGGTCTCATGAGACCATCAATAGTTGAGCGGTATAGATCAGTTATCGAAGCTGGTGAAAGGTCTCGAGGTTTCTAATCTCTGTTTCTCTCTCTCTCTCTGTCTGCCTCTTTGTCTGTCTCTTTGTCTCTGTCTGTCTGTTTGTTTGTCTGTCTGTCTCTCTCTTCTCTATCTCTGCCTTTCTTTCTTTCTTCTCTCTGTCTTCTGTCACTTTGTCTGTCTGCCTGCCTCTGTCGGTCGGTCTGTCTCTTTGTCTATCTCTCTGTCTCTCTCTGTCTCTGTCTGTCTGTCTGTCTGTCTCTTCTCTGTCTCTATCTCTGTCTGTCTGTCTGTCTCTTCTCTGTCTCTGTCTCTATCTCTGTCTGTCTGTCTGTCTGTCTGGTTGTCTGTCTGTCTGTCTGTCTGTCTGTCTGTCTGTCTGTCTGTCTCTCTCTCTCTCTCTCTCTCTCTCTCTCTCTCTCTCTCTGTGCTACGATGGAGACATCGTGTCCCTTTGGGCGATTGTGATGTTTCTATTTGTTGCGTGACTGTTTTCTTCGTAGTTATTCGGGGTGAAATAATGGCGGACGATTTCCGTTCGTTTACTCGACTGATTGAAGCGATTAGCGCTTTCAGAGAACTCACGGCCAACGATTCCATCGAGAATGTGGCTCTTTCAACACAGGAGAATTCATAGTAAACCACTTCAAATCCCGTTACTATTAATTGTCCCTGTTCTAGATGATTGGTTGTTGTTCTAACCAGTGGCGCAGACAGAAATTTGATTTTGGGGGGATTAAATCTTATCTAGTCATTGCTATTTCAAAATAAAAACATGTGTTAATGTCCAACAAGTATAGGCAAAACATAACAATCTTTATAGGGCAGACTGATTTTTTGGGGTGGGGGCAATGTTCCCTCTAATTTTGTTGAGTGTGCGCGGAAATGTATAGTGCCTGAGCGGCACCCTTGCATGCCTGAGCACCTGAATTGTTTCACAGATGTCACCCAAGACAAAACACAACAAAATCAGTGTTTTTTAAAACTCAAAATCACTGCGCGGCGGCTGGAAATTGCTGCGCGGCGTTTTCTTGTCATGTGCGCGGCCGCGCAGGCGCGCAGCTTAGAGGGAACATTGGGTGGGGGTATATATACCGATATACACCCCTTCCGCTGTCTCTAACAATGAAACTTGGTCAGTATCCAAAGATTTCAGTTGACATTACAGCAGTGGCGTAGCCAGTATTTCCGGAAGGGGGGTGATTTTGATTATGATCAACTTTGAAAAATCATGACAAGCAAAAGAGGCCACGCTCATCTTTTCTTTTGTACTTTTTCTTTTGCAGTGGTGACAAGCTATAAAAAGGTCGTCACCTTACATCTTTACTCTACAGCGCTTATAAATTATTTTGCTTCGGCAGCCAAGGGGTATGACCCCCAAAACCGCGTCACAAAATTTAAATTGTATGGAAATACATTAGAAAATTGTTTCGTCGGCCGCCAAGGGGGTTTTAACCCCCAACCTCTCCCCTTGGCTACGCCACTGCATCACAGAATACTCATTCACCTCATGCCCGGTGGACCCACGCACAAGGCCCATCCCGGCCAGCCCGACCCGTGCTAGGACCGGGTCGATGGACGGAGAGGCCGCCCGCTCGCCCTCCCGGCTGGTTCCATCGGCGAATCGATGCAGACGCCCGGACACGAACCGAATCGAATGTCTCCTCCCCTGTGGCTCGTCTCGTCCGACAGGGCGACAAATGAGGAACGACACGGAAGGCGGCAGCGGCGGCCCTGTTCCGCCGGGGCCTTGGGTCACCCCGTCGGCCCCCCCATCGGCCCCGCGATGATCGTCTTGTAGGACGAATATTATCGCAAATGGACGGCGACGGGGCGAGAGACCCAAACGAGCACCGGGTCTGGTCAGGGAATCCGAGACGCGGTCGCGAGACAATCGCACCGAGTGGAGACAGGTCACTAACTATAGGTCCTGGATCTCGGTCTGATTTGCCCAGTGATTGAATGGTGGGGTGATGATGATGAGGAAGAGGTGGTGCAAGGGACCCCTGATGGGGGAAGCGGGTAATTTGCTCCATTGGAGTAGATTTTTCATCGTTAGAACGTCGTTTTTCTTTCAAGTGTCCAGCATTAGGAACATGGGCGTCCGCAAAATTTTTTCCAGGGGTTTCAAAGCAGGGTCTTGTGACGAAAGAAACAAGTAATTTTACTTTTTTCATAACTTTACAATTTTTCAGGGGAGGGGGCAATTGTACCCTCTCCTGACGCCCATGGTTAGCAACCAGTCTGTCCCCATTTGCTCCTGGGAGTTAACTTCTGAGTGATTCTTCAGGAGAGTCTCTTTAGACCGAAAAATATTCTGTTTAATTGCACCTTGGCTTCGGTTATTCTCCTTTTTAATAGCAGGCCGTCTTACGGCACCCGGTGCAGCTTGCCTTCCGCTTCTGTTCGGTTCGCGTGACGAATGCATTGGATATTGAAGTCAACGTCCGCCAACGGATCGCTCCATCCATTTTCCGAGATGATAAGAGGGGAGGGAAGGGGAGGAGGAGGAGAAGGAAGGAGGAGGAGGAGAAGGCGGGTGGAATGAGGATGGAATCGGTCGATGGATGTCGTCTTCGTCTTATTCTTCGTTCGATCACGATAATTTGAAGTTTATTGGAAACGAAAGAACCCGTTACGCCCCACGAACCACGCATGTCCAATGAACTCTACGAGACTAAAGGAGGACGAAAAGGAGGAGGAGGAGGAGGAGGAGGAGGAGAAGGAGAAGGAGGAAAACATAGGCGGATTTTATTCAAGGCTAGGGTAGCTGCTTAAGCCTACCCAAATAATCCCATCAAAACAAAAATTGTTTTTCCATCAACACCAGGTCTGTCGCGTGCTGGATGGCACGCGTGCTGGATGGTACCCCAGACCCCATGCTAGAGCCTACCCAAATATTAAACTCTAAATCCGCCTATGGAGGAGAATGAATAACAGGAAAAGGGAAGATGGGGAGCAGGGGCGTAGCCAGAAATTTGATTTGGGAGGGTATAAATATTTAGGGTGGGTATAAATCTTAACTATAAACCACATAAACCATATAAACCACATATACCCACATGTAAATTACATAAAAAACTTTAAGTTAGACTGATTTTGGGGGTATATATACCGATATACCTCCAGACCCTACGCCCCTGATGGGGAGCGAGAAAGATAAGGGCGCCGAAGGCGAGAAAGAGAAAGAGGAAGGGGTGAAGGGGTGGAGGTGAAAACACGAGGGATTGAAAGGCTGGTAGGAAAATAGAAAATTGTGAGGACTTAGAGGCAATGGCGTAGGTAACCACGGGGGGAGGAGTCACGGAGCTGGATCTTCTATTTTGGATTGGACCGATTGTGGAATTTGTACAAAACCGTTGAGTAATTGGGGAGGGCTAGGTAGAATGATTGAAGAGAATTTGAGAATGTACGAACAACTTCTTGTCGAGCATATTTAGTCTTCAGAGACTTTTATCCATAAAATTCCGATGTGTCTCTGTTCCAGAAGCTTGGCGGCGTCACCTTTAGGAAGGGGAGAGGAGGAGAGGAGGAGTAAGAGGTGGACACTGACGCAAAACGTTTTAAAAGAATTTTTCAATAGAATCCAATTTTAGCGAACTTAATTATGGAATATGGAGGCAGATGGCAAAGATGAAAAGAGGGAGTTAATTTTTATGTAGTAGTGACATGATCAGCAAGACAAAAAACTACAAACACTGTCTAGAGGCAGTGCTAAGACGAGACAGACGAGACACCACACTAATCATATCGTCATTTTGCCAATCAGAACTTGATTCATTTAAAACGACCGCGGCTCTTTAGAAGTGGCAGTGTCGTTGGTTTTGCCAAGATAACTTCCGCTTGGGACTGGGGCATTTAAAGCGCGCTCAATTAAGTGAATAAATGTTTTTATGGGAATTTTAATTTCAATATAATTTAACTGAAAAATCCGGAAAATGTCCCAAAGAAGTGTGAAGCAGTTTTTTCAGGCGCGCAAGCGATCGGAGACAGATCCCACAGTACACGCTTCGAAGCGAGCGAAGTTGACTGCCGACACCCCCGGACCACTAGGCCACATCTCGGCCCTTACGACGACCTCGATCGACGATCACGACCTGCCCCCGTCTCTGACCGTTGAATCCACCGACTCTGTAGCGTCCAGGAAGCGGTCCCGTCCACCGAGTAAAGAATCTGAGGGATTCAAGACAACGGGGAAAGGATACGACTTTTCGGCATTTGCTGGCGATGGGAACGTTTTGGAAGGCAGACCGGGACGAAAAGTTTTCAAGAAATCACAGAATGTGACAGAACCAGAAACGCCGGAAAATGGCGATGATGTTGTTACTGAACGACCAATGGGAAAGATTACGGTGTCATCTGTAGATGCCATGACCGATGATTCAGTAAAAAAGGTATTTGAAGAGAATTTGTCTTTGTCATATTTTTTCAGGTCTGCAGAGTTGGTGCAAAAAGCACCATCTTTGAATCATCCACGTATCATTTTGAATCATCCTTTGGATGTTGACTATTGCCTGGCTGATCAGATACCTTTCCCATTTTTATTGCAGTGGAAGGCTGGGCATCCGGAAGGTTAAAAGCAGCTACTGTTGTGCCCCTGGAAAAATTGTGGAGAAATGAAAGAAGTAATTTTACTTACGTTTTTATCACAAAACATTGTTTTGCACCCCTTGTTTTATAAAATTAAAAAATTTTGATTTCTTTTAGCAGCAGATTCAGTCCAGAACCTCTTGGAAAAAAATTTTTTAGTGTTGTGGACTCCCAATAACTCAAAGATGTTCAGCCTGCTCTGACTCAGCAGTCCTGTACATTCAAGTTTTCATTTTATCAAAACTTAGTATTTCTCAAGGATTTGAGAGTAAACATAAAATAGGAATTAAAGTTTTTTTATCAGACTCCATTTGAATCTGAATATAATCAAGGTGGTTAATGCATCAGATATTTTTCAATCAAATGACTGTTGTCTATTTTCATACTTCCATTTCTTCTCACTTTGATTTCCCATACAAATAGGTGCTTTTTATATAGAGGTAATTCATACTTAGAGTTATGTCATATGCAGTATTGCCTGCATTTTATGATATGAATTATTTTTTATATGATACCTATATGATTATTTTTTTGGTTCAGTACAAATGTCTGCCTGATTTTTGGGCACAGTTTGACATTCTTTGAATATGCATATTTGACTATTTTGTATAGAATGTTTTACAAGTTTCAATTTTTATTAAGAAACCAGAAGAGAAGACTGACGATCCAGAAGCAATGAAAAGGAAACTTGCAACTTGTAGCAACTTAGTGGAACTAAAAGAGATGCTTTCTCGAATTGGTCAAAACCAGTCGAAGCAGAATAAAAAGCTGATGGAGAAAGTGAATTCTTCGGAACTCAAGGAAAAACTGAAACAATATGGGGAGAACAAGGCCAGACTTCAGCAACTGAAGACATCAGAGAAAGCGTGTCTTGATCAGAAGGCTGCCTCACCACAAGAGGAGATGTCAGACGACAGGTGAATGAAAATATTTTCAATTTAACCCCTTAACTGGGGATCCCGGATAAATCCGTCCATTTTACATTGAGTTACAGTTAAATACACAGTTAAGGGGTTAATACAGATTTTTCTACTGAGGTGGATGTGAGAAATAACAGTGTAATATCATTTTAGAAGAAAAATATTTATGACAGAATGTGACAGTAGAAGACATTGAGATTTGACCTTCCATCCCTCATGGGGTGAGAATCAGTAGCATGCATGGAGGGCGGTGGCCTCAGGCGCTGGCCAGATTGGGTGCAAATGATAGGATATTTAAGGGCTTTTATTTGTATTTATTTAGTTAGTTGATTTTTTTGTTTAGGTCGACTTGATTTCTTGAAATTTTTGCTTTTAGGCCGCAGGGAAAGGCTGCTCACGAGCGATTTCATTCACTCGTTGAGCCGTCAGTTGTACCTACCTTGTCGCTCCCTGCCAGCTACAGCATGCTCTTGGAAATGTTTCGTTGCTCGGACAACGTTGTTAGTTGGCTTGACAACCGGTCGGAGATTTGCACTTTGATAAGCTGAAGAAGGCAGTTGAGCAGGCGCTTCGAAAGTTGGTTTGATTTTGAAATGGAAAATTCTTGATTAATTAAGTTCATGAATTTTCTTACCTTGTTAATTTTAATCAAAGAATACTTTTCAGTGTGAATGCATTCTTAACGTTTAGTGCTATTTTTTTGTATTCATTAGAATTGCTGTTTATACCATCGATAGATACTTTTGAGTTTTAGAAATTAGTGCTACAAAGTACTGGTTTTTTCAGTGTCTTTATTCTATAGAACGTGCTTCCCAAACTTTTTCCAGCCATGACACACTATCCTAGAAACATATAGCCAACGGCATACTGCAGCCGAAATGCACACATTTCATTTTAAAAAATGCATTTGTATAGGCTTACTATAGTTCAATATATTATACTCTTAGTCTAGTATGCAGTATAATATTGACTACCGTTCTTCATAAGGTCATATTTTCTTTGCAATCTGAAATATCTATATTTCATGCTTAACTTCATTGAAGAGATATAATTCAACTTATAATTAATAATTAATACACTGCCATTATTATTTTACTATTTCTAATATTTTGCCACGGCACACAGGTTGGGAAGCACCGTTCTCTAGGGTCTAAATATATAAACATGTAAGAATTTGTAGCAGAGACAGCATACAGGTTTCCACTTAAGAGTGATCTCGATTTAGGCTTTATTTATTTATATTTATTTTAGACTCAATTTAGGCATATATTTGGACCATGACTTCACTGTTTTGAAGCTATTTAGGTTTAAGCATATGCTGTTTGCTTTTGTTAATGCAGGGGATTTGAGCTAAGACATCTCGGCCAATTCAAGACGGTTTATCCAACCGCCTACCACTTCCGCCAGGAGAAAGATTTGCCGTGCGTTGGAGGGAAAGTCAGTGGTTACCAGTTGACGGTGGAAGCCAATCTAGACGATTCTTCAGGTCGAAAAATTTAGAAATTCTATGTCTATCATTCAGTTGTAATAATTTTAGAATTGTAGAAAGGATTTGTGTTAAGTATTCAGTGCAGAGATCTGTCATTTGATTGCAGTGGTGCTGGGCTCATAGGGTGGCACTGATCTCTGTTTCAGAGGCCCTCTGCCAGCCATACAGAGTTATGCATGCTTGTCCAGTGTATTATTTTTGATCAGTGATAATTATTATTAGTAAGGGTTTATCCATATAGTATGTATGGAAAAAGGTCAAACATGCATTACATAGGAAAAAATCCATAATCCGACCCCCTCCTCTTCAGTGTGTATGTACTATATGGATGGACCCTAAATTCTATTTATGGTTTATTTGTATTTAGCTGCCAATTTTCAGTTGTTTCCTCCAAATCAGGTTCATGATTTAAGAGACGCAATCGGTTATGAACGTTGCTGCATGCCTTTCTCATGCCCGAAAGTTATTCCGCTCCGTTAGGCAAGTAACACGGCTCAGAATACAAGAACATCTTTCCCCACTTTTATTTCTTGCTCTTTATAAAATCCACGTGCCACACTTTCCTCCGTCGGAGCAATTGACTCCAGTGACAGACAAAAGTCAGGTTCTGGGACGGATCTGTGTTACGAGGTAACCTGATCTTATGGAACGCCCTACCTGACTTCGTAACCAAAACCGAAACAACAGCATCATTCGTAAAAAAACCTAAAGACCCATCTTTTCCTTTATTCTTATGGGTGACTCATGTCAAAGCGACCTTGACTTTGGTCTGCCATGCATACGGCGCTTTATAAATTGTCTCAATAATAATAATATTAATAAAACGGTACTGATTCTTTACTTTGTATTTTGATGCTCATTGCAGTTGACATACAGAGTGTGAACAGTACAAAGACTTCTCTAAAGGAGAAGATATTATTTACAGCAGCAAAGCTTGTCGAGCGTCGGGGTCGCTTTCATCAAAGTCTTATCAACATCGTACAGCGTTTTCACGAGGTATGATCTTATCACAGTTATCAACTGTATGGTGATATTATATATATATATGAACAGAGCCAGACTAACCATGTTGCATATGTTTCAATTGAAATGGGCCTACTCATAAATCATTGAGGAAATGTAGCAATTTAGCGCCTACTAGATTTCTACTGTTGCCAAAACTGGTAGAGTTTAAAACTGCTGACTCATCAATTGACTTGATCCTAATGCACAATATTATATTATCATTTTTATCTTAATTTTTTCTGAACATCATATTGCAGCAATTAATAATACACCCATGTTATTTCATATTTTTATTACATTTCTGTGTAGGGCATAACGAGGGTTGTTTCTAGGATTATCCATTTGGGGGGTGTCGGACCTGTCGGTAAATTCTGGGGGTCCCCTGCCAAAAAGTCTTTTATCCCTTAGCTGAAAATGGGGGTTTGAGGGGTGTAAAAATATCCTGGACATCACCATCGGGCCTATTAATTTATTTTTGAAATGGACCTACAAAAGCTCAATTCATCCCTCTATGTGCTGTATGTGTAAAATAACTTGTCATGCCTCTTCATATTAATTTTGACAAATTTGAAATGCTATGGTTTATGCCTTGGTTTTCTGTATTAAAAGTGTAATTTCCTACTGCTGCTGGTCTGATAGAGGTTCACATTTTTTTGTGATTATGGTCTAGTAAGAGTATTTTAAAAATCCAATTCATCATTGAAAAGTGCTGGAAAAATTCTGTCATCTTTATTTCTGAAGCAAGAATCAGTATTAATCTGTTCAAAAAGTAAAATATAAAATAACAGGAATAAAATTTTAAGTGGAGCAGAAAGTAAGATTGTGTGTTCAGTTTTCATAGGATGGTTGGAATAATTTCGTTTTTTCGTTGACGTTTTTGCGTTTAAGTTTTCCTTTTATCGCAAGTTCTTTCTTGTCTCCGCAGGAATTCCTGAAGAAATTGAATATTACGTTGAAAGTGGCTGTCGAAAAATTGACACGATGGCATCCGAAATTCGTCCTGGAAGAGGTTCCGGAAATACAACCATCACCACTTCCAGAGAAGCCGGGAGAAAAGAAGATCACGACCGCATCTGAAGCACTTCAGCTGCATAGAGATAAATTTGATCTCAGGGTGAGTTGTTTGACTACTGTAACAGCTATTTTACTAGTACGTTTATCTCTATGCTGCTGCATACAACAGATGTCATGTCTGATTACACATTGCATAGATTACTTAAAATCTGCAATACATATTTTGGTATGGTGTCTTTGGATATTTCACTCATGTTAAAACTTTTAAAGACACACTTGTCAATGGTAATTTTTAGTAGGATATTTATTTTCAGGTTAAATTTTTTTTATCACTTACATGACTTTGCATATTGAAAAAAGACAATTGAATCAGTCTTTGCTTAAAATCTTTCCAGATGCAGAGAGCTCTTGAAATTGTTGCAAAGAGGAAACTTACTGGAGGGACTTATCTTCCTTCGTCTGATAATACCAGTTCTTGTGGAAGTAATTCTTTGTCATCTGCGGCTCCTTCCGGAACCAGAAATGAGCGAGCGTCTCAAGCTGTCAAAGGAATACCCCAGAGTCTCCTGGAAAGGGTAATGGCGGTTTTCTGTTTGTCTTTTGGGCACTGAGTCTCTTCTCTTCTTTTCTTCTTCTTCTTCTTCTTCTTCTTCTTCGGTTTTCTGTTTTTCTTTTTTCTTCTTCTTCTTCTTCTTTCTTCTTCTTCTTCTTCTTCTTCTTCTTCTAGCAAATGCTTTTCTTTCTCAGCCATTCAACAGCATTGGGTTGAGTCTGACGCAGGGTTTCGAGTCCTCCTTTGAGTCTGGTCAGGCGGCAGTCATTGACTGTCATTGACTGTTTAATTGTGCATATAATAATTGACATAATTGACATTAATTGTAATGCGCTTGCTAACATTGATTGATTAGGCGCAATATAAATAGCTAATTACATGACATTACATTACTACATGGTTCATAGTCTGTCTGATGCTGTGGGGGCAATTTGGGTCATCTCTGACTGCTTATTGATATATGCCATCACAGAATTTCTTCTGGTGATGTAGCAACATAATAAGTCACAGGTTTTCTTAATTAAATCAATTAAAAATTTAAAACCAAATAATTACTTAAAGTTTTCACACGTCACAAATGAATAAGTCAGAAGAAAGACAACCAATGATTATCAATGACTTCATCAAGAGAAGCGGAATGAAATGGACAGGCTGTGAACCGAGGACCGAGAACATTAATGTTTTCTACTGATGATGATGATGATGATGATGATGATGATGATGATGATGATGATTTGACTAGATAATAAAAATAAACATTAATTGACGTATCATTGTAAGAATTGAACAAGGTTTGCTTTTCTTTTGTATTTTGCATTTTTCTTTTATAGTTCTTATATTTTCATGTTTCTTTTCGCCTGTTCACTTCTCAAGGTTCGTGCAAAGGAAGCGCAAGTCGCCGAGTCGTACATGATGCGTACGCCGGAGGAGCAGCATCGGCTGGAAAGATTGAAGCGTCTCCCAGAATTGATTCGTATTTTGAGAACGTATCCTTGTTATCTGATTGCCGTGGACCGATGATGAAAGTATTTGTTGTGTGTGTGTGTGTGTGTGTGTGTGTATTTGTGTGTTCAGGATTGGAACTCACACTTCTGTCAGAGCTATGTGCACAATTTTGTGTATATGAATGGGCCAATGATGTATGAGTGTTGTTAAAATCTGCTGTAACCGTGTTCATAAGATGAGGTGATGTATATATGTATAGGTACTGGCAATGGATACATAATTTTATGTAGCTAGAATTACTGTGAAAGGAAGCAGAGTGAAAAAACATGGATTTGACTGCATAATCAGTCTTTGACCCTTTTATCCATAGGACCAATACTTTGGTTTCATAACGTATTGGTTATACAGATTGCAGAGACAAAAGGGTTAATCTCTGATTTAGTAATACCTTTCATTTTGTCTGATTAGCGTCGATGGTATTTGGACCATGTAAATTGCACTTTTGACATGATACACTTCATGCATTAAGCTATTTTGAATGATTAGATTTTTAAAAAAATTTCTGATTTCTTTCAAGTGCTCTCGTTTTTTCTTTAACTGTTTCAAGATATTTTGTTGGGCAGAAACGACCTGCAGTTCCCGTTACAGACGCCATCCAAGCATTCACCAACAGCTACCAGTCATTCTTGGGTCCAGGTGTTTTGGCCTTTTCAAATTTGATACATAAGGGACACTTCTGAAAATTACTTAAGCATTTATAGCTCTGTTAGTGAAGACAGCTATGATGTTGAATGCCCGTTGGCATAGTTCAGTGCATATGATTTGCTATGTTCCTTTGTGGGTTGTGTTTGTCTGATATTTTGAGGAAAAAGAAAAGGTTAACATTATGGCATCCTCAATTATATATAAGTTATATCTAGTTGTCAGGTCAGGCTTTGTCCTCCACCTGTGTCCAGCTATTGACTTCTCCGTGACATCTCTCCAAAGTTCTCTGTCCTTTGCTATTTCTTCCAAAGTCATTCGGTGTCTTCCATCAGTTTTTCCATTGAGGTTCATCCCTGCCATGTGCATATCCTCTTCCAATCCGTCCACCCATCGTCTTCTAGGTCTTCCTTTAGATCTTCTTCCTCTGGTTTGTAGTTGAAAATAATTTTTGGGTTTCTTATTTCTTCCATTCTGAGTATGTGTCCAGTCCATTTCATTCTTCTCTTTCTGATTATGGTCATTGATAAACACATATTTGTGATTTGTTGTTAAAGTAACTTTTGAAGTAAAGAGAATTTTTAGCAGACGTCCTCTTGGAATCACTCTGTGACTGATTTGCCTTCAGGTGGGGTCGACCAGGGTCATGTTCAGAGCATCTGATAGTGTTATTCTTGGTTATTTCAAAAGTCCTGTTTGCAAAAAAGGTGAATCATCCATAGAGGCCAGTACTTGATTACCTGTTGCATATGTTCCCCTTATGATCTTATGGCTTTTATGCAGATTATTATAGGGGGTGTGGTTTAGTAGCTAGGGAGTGGGGGACGGGTGGGGTAGAGGTAGGATTCCTGCCATACAGCTGGAGGGTAGTGGGCTTGAATCTGACCCTAGTAACTGCAAAGTGACCTTGAAGCTAGTTGTTCACCCCAGACTTTGCTCCGTTCCTACGACTCTTCACTTTGTGAATAACTTAAAAACTGAAGAATTAGAGAACTTGGCAGTGACCGGCATGGTGGAGGGCAAAAGATCAAGAGGAAAACAAAGATTAAAATATACAGACAGAATGAGAAAGGAAATGGGGATGAAAAATAACATCAAACTCCTGAGATAGAGAAAAGTGGAAGTCCATGGCCACCGATGCAGCAATACATGACACCTAAAAGAAGAAGAAGAAGAATAACTTAATGTGCATTAATAATCATGTAATAATAATAATAATAATAATGTTTATAATTAGTAAATTCATGCTAAGAAATTGCAGTATGTATCGTATGTTGTATTTCAGTTGAGGCTGATTGTCATCTAAGACTTATCGCTGAAGTAGTTCCTCATTGGATGCAGCTTGTTCGAATAACGAAAGGCGAGTACGTTAAATTGGACGACAAAATGGAGCTGAGCGTCGTCATTCGCGAGGTTGAAAAAGCCATCGCCAACATGCAGTCTAAAGCCACGGTGACCTAAAGAATTCTTTCATCCGCTGGTGATTTTTAAAACACAGCGTGAAATTTTTATACGTCCTGTTTATGTCCATCATATAATCTATGCACCTATGCCTTATTTCTGTATTTATTTTACCATTTTAAAACAAAATGTTAAAAATACATACTGTAGGACTTCGTTATAACGGACTCGGTTATAATATATGTTCGGTTATAAAAAGTACCACAATATGCGGTCACATGTGATGTGCAACCGTATTGGATGGTATTGGATATGACATACCTCAGATATAACGTACTAAATTTTACAGACCTGCTAAGTACGTTATAATGAAGTTTGACTGTACTAACATGTCAACAAAATGGTAGTTGCTATTGGAGATGGTATACTCAATGTATGGTTAAATCTAGTTATAGTTGTATTTAAGGCATGTTCTACATGATACAACAGGGTTTGATCATCTATTGCTGGGAATTTTGGAACTGTAAAATGTCGCTTCCATATAGTGTTGGCCGTTATGAGCAGCTTTTAAGTTGGACTTTGCTTGTGCTTTACTATATGTGTATATAAAAGAAAGATTTCAAATGACAATAATAGATGGAATGAGATTAACAACGGAATGAGATAAATGGAAAAGTTTTGTGTCAAGCTATTGCTGCTAATGAGTTGGCAGAAAGCAACTATGATGATGATGATGTTGATATATAAAATATGGTCAAGTCATGTTTAACACGGTTATTTTGGAATTTATGCTTAAGAGTTTTTGTTCACCGTAATTACTTCATTTCATGTTTTGTTTCTTCTGAAGTTTTAAGGTTTTCAGTTGAAACTCGTGTTTATAATAATAATAATGAACTGATTATGGTGGCTTATCATACAAGTACTGTTAGGCCACCTAACATTTGAATATACAGTATATCTGGCAATGATCAATGTTTTGTTTGACTGAATTGTGTAGGTGACATTTAGATGACTTGACAATTTCATTGTTTTTATTGAATGTATACGTCTGTGTTTCCTGAATTTAAGAATTCTGTACCTGTTTTTAACTAGATAGTTTTGTGAGTTTTGATACAATTATGACAAAATTTTGTGTCTCTTTTTCTACCATGTTTTAAAGATTTACATTTTAGATACATTTCTGCATGCTGTTTTTAAAAATTCCTCTAAAATGTATGTTATAAAATGACTTCTGATGTTCTGATGATGTGTTTAATAAAGGAAGCTTTGTCAGTAAGTCTTTCTTCACCACTTATGTATGTTGTTCAGGCCCGTCTTGTACCTGTGTGGGGCCCCGAGCACATGGCGGTCAGCGGGGCCCTAGATGTGAAGATCAAATGTTGACAAGCAAAAAAATCAAACGTTTTTGGATAAAAAAGGTCGCCTCCAAATGTTTTTGAATAAAAAAGGTCACCTCCAAATGTTTTTAAATAAAAAAGGTCACCTCCAAATGTTTTCGAATAAAAAAGGTCACCTCCAAATGTTTTTGAATAAAAAGATCAAATGTTGACAAATGCAAAAAAAACCTCAAATGTTTTTTTAAAAAGGTCATCAAATGTTTTTGGATAAAAAGGTCACCTCCAAATGTTTTTGAATAAAAAAGGTCACCTCCAAATGTTTTTGGATAAAAAGGTCATCTCCAAATGTTTTTGGGTGTTGGCAAGCAAAATAAGTTTTCGCAGGGCCCAGGGCACTGTGCACAGGGCGTGGCACTTCACTTTTGAAATGCTAATCGCCTAAGAATAAGCAGCTGTCGTTGTAATAATAAACGCGCTATAGAAATCGACGAGATTTTTACTTACTATTCAGGGATTCCGCATTTGTTTAGAGATCTATGGTCAGTTGTTTTGAAACGAAGAGTCCACGTGGTCTGATTTTGAAAATTCTCACACGTTACGAACTTACGAAATTGTACGCAAGTAAACAAGGTTAGAGATTTTAATGTTTCTATTTTTGTGGAATGCATAAAACTTATGGAAACTAGGGCCATGACAGGCCGGTGACTCTCGCTGTAGAGAACTGTTCGATCGGCCCTGTTTCAATACCGTTATTTATAGCAGGACGGGGAGAGATTTGGGTAATCCTTTACTTTAGCGTCATTTATTGTTTTTCAATGAACGCGCGTAGATCTATATTTAATTAAACGTGTGTAAGCAGACATAATTTCTTACGCAAACATCGAGCGAATTAGACATGGAATTTACGAACATTCTGATCTGATCCGTTGATCTCAGTTTGATAGAGACGTTTTGTGGTCCGACCAGCGGCTATCAAAAGGTCGTCACTAACTTTACTTTATCCTCCTAAAAGCCTTGACAAGCAAAAAAGGTCGCCAGCTCTCATTCTATTTAAAAATCCTAACAAGCAAACAATAAAAAACAGGCTTATCTTCCAGGGATGCACTGCCCCCTGATTTTCCAGGGGTGCAGCACCTGGAAAAATTCAGGAGTGCAGCCCTTTGGTCAGATCAGATCAGGGAGTGCAGCCCTGCACCCCCACTTCCTACGGGCCTGGCTGCTATAGAGCTATGCTGGGGGGCAATCAGCTGAAATGGAAGGGATAACATAAAATAGTTGTATAGCCGGTGACCTGGTCCCAGCACCCCTCTATAGCCGCAGATCTCAGCGCTATAACAGCTCAGCTCAGCTGATTATAATTATTATTGTCCAACATTCCGTCATTATACACCAGCAGCGTTTCGTGGACCCCGATGACGTAGGTGTGCATTTACGCAAAACATAGAGAACAGGTTGGCGTTGAACCCAGGGAAAACTGAAATACTCTGGTTCAGCTCACCGAGAAGGACTCATCTATTAAGCCAAACCCCACTCTCCATTGCAGGCGCGATGGCAAGCGGCTACTTGGAGTCATCTTGGATCAGAAACTCACCCTGGAGAGTCATGTGCATAATATTATGCTAGCTCACGGAAAATCAAACAGATCAGACGCTATCTGCCGACAGGCGTAGTGATCCCAACATTAATTCTGACATTAATCGATTATTGTAATAGCGTCCTATATGGACTGCCAGAAAATCGTTTCGTGGAGGTCTACAGTCATTGTGAACACATCTGTGAGACTAATTTTTGTGTGCGAGATAGTGCGATCATATCACTCCTTACTTAAGAGATAAATTGCACTGGCTACGAGTTCCTGAACGCATAATATACAAGATATCAGAATGTCTGATAACGTTCAGAGCTATAAATGATCAAACCTGTCCTGATTATCTGGCTACACTGATTCAAGACAAAGTAACTGACAGCTTCGCTCCAGTAACAAGGTCTCCTAATCATCCCACCACCTTGCAAACAATTTCTAGGTGAAAGATCAGTCACCAGAGGGAACCCACTTCTGTGGAATTCCCTCCCGGACTTCGTCACTAATTCAAAATCTATCGATCAGTTCAAGAAAAATCTCAAGACACACTTGTTTAGTACGTCGTATGATGGCTAACTCTTTATTGTAAAGCACTCTTGATTTAGGCGTTCTTCTCGGGCATTCTTCTCTTTGCATTTTCACCAATTCGTTTACCGTAGCCGTTTCTGTGCAGCAGAAGACTTGTTTAACAGCTTCGTTGTTATTCTGTCTGCTAATGATGCTTAAGACAATAAATAACATGTTTTCTCCTCATTAACATGCCCCTGTAATCATGACATGACATCTTTATTTCTTTCTCCATAATTTCTAAGTTAGGTTAGTTTCATGAACACTATGCCTATATAATTAGAACTTGTCTAATAATAACATAGTATCAACTCAGAGGAAGGTTGAGAAAGAAATAAGAAATGGTGACTAAAGGGATCATGGATACCGCATGAAAGTAACCAGTACAGTATGATAACAGACATAAATTAAGAAATTATTTTTATCTGTTCTTCAATTTCAGCAAAACTTTTAATTAATGCAGATGCATTGCGAAGTTACTGAAAAATAATAAATGGCGCTAAAGTAAAGGATTACCGAGATTTGATTCCTCATGCATTCGCATGTCCACTGGTATGTATTAAGGTTTGCTGTGCTCTGATATGTTAGCAAGATATGAAGCTATCCACCAAGAAGGGCTGCTTATGATAAATACCTGACAAAGCTAATGGTCATTATATCATTTAGTGGGGGGTCTGGGCGGTCTGAGACGGACCCCTGCTGCTGCAAAATGGTAATACTAAATTCAAATCTTAAACTTTGGAAGAAACTTGCCGACTATAGTACAGCTATTTGGCGATAGCATTACAACCACCAGATAAATGATTCTTAATGTTTCAAATTGTGGCTTAGTCAGATGGAAGCTCTAACCACTGGCCTCTTGTGTGGCTGCACAAATGGATGCACATCCAATTTAGTCTGACTAGGAGAGGCTTGGGGGGGGCATTCTGAGCTCCCCAGCAGAGTATTGAGTAATATTAGAATAGACTTTGGTGCATGCTTTAAAGACTTTATTTGTGATTTACAGTTACTGATTTGTTGCTGAGAAACGCCAGTGGTGGCCTCAACCACTCACAACGACCATTCATGGGCAAACAATAAACATTTAATGTACAATTTGTTTATATCTTTTGGTAGAAATCAATAAAGGAACAGTGTCATTGTGATAGTGGAGGAAATGCTTATGATATTGTTATTGTTGCCTTCCTGCTATTATTATTATTGTCATTATTATTGTCATCATTATTATTGTCATTATTATTGTCATTATTATTATTATTGTCATTATTATTATTATTGTTGTTATTATTATTATTATTGTCATTATTATTATTATTGTCATTATTATTATTATTATTATTATTATTATTATTATTATTATTATTATTATTATTATTATTATTATTATTATTATTATTGTCATTATTATTATTATTATTATTATTATTATTATTATTGTCATTATTATTATTGTCATTATTGTCATTATTATTATTGTCATTATTATTATTGTCATTATTATTATTGTCATTATTATTATTATTGTCATTATTATTATTATTGTCATTATTATTATTATTATTATTAGTAGTAGTAGTAGTAGTAGTTATTACCAGGCAATTTCTTCAGTGCAATTGACAAGACTAAGCTAAGGTCCAAGCAGTGACAGCTCCAGGATTTGACATTTGGGGGCGTTGGGGTGGCAACTTCTAATCATGGTGGCCATTTGTTGTTTAATGTATATAGCATTAAGTATAGGGTCCCAACTGGGGAGCCACCGGGGGGCTCAAAGGGGGGCACGGGCCCTCCTGGCCCCCTCCCGGTGGATCCAAGACAAGAGCACTTTAACAAGTGGAGTCAAAACTTATTTTAAATAAATATGTTTTTAGGATCTTGCACAAAGATTCAGCAGAGGTTACTTGTCCCATAGGATTGGATTATCCTTGGAAAAAGATCGGTCTCTATCTCCGCTCGTTCTCAGTCGTTCGCTGGACCTGACACGGGATGGGAAGACACGGAGTCAGTGGAGGCAGCGTCGCAGCAATGGTGAGATATGATTTGCTTGTAGAATTGAGATGAAATGGATAATTGTTTGTGTGAGATAAAGAAAGAAAGAAAGAAAGAAAGATAGACAGACAGATTGATATATATATATATATATATATATATATATATATATATATAGAGAGAGAGAGAGAGAGAGAGAGAGAGAAGAGAGAGAGAGAGAGAGAATGATCAATGCACAATCTGGAGTTCATACTTAAACTGATGCAGGAATCCAGATGGGTGTTTGATAGAAATTTTATGTTCCAAACCATAGCATTGGTATTTTGGCATATTTCTGTTTAGAAATTGGTAGAGTATTATTGTATTGTATAAGTTAATATTTGCAGGCTCACACACATAATTCCATAGCATTTTGCTGCTGATAGGTGATAGGAACAATGGCAGATTGCTTATGTACCAATGGTACATAAATAGCAGGCCCACCTGCAAAATTAAAATTTAGGGCAATGCCTTTTCTATTAACAGTATTTTTCAAAATGATTTTAAAATTATTTCTTTTGTGAAATAACTTTATTTTTGGAATGGAAACTTTTGGTTTAAAAAACGTACAAACAGAACTGAAATTTGTGAACATGCAACCATAATTATTGTCATGCAAAATTCTGCATAGCTTGACAAGTAAATGCAAAGTCTTCACTCTGTCACACTTTCCGAGATTTTGAAAAAAATGTGAAAAAAATGTGAAAAATGTGAATTTAGTTTGCACGATGCAGACTATTGGTTGACATGGACTTATGTTTACCGGACCTAAAATACATTAATCCACCAACTGATAGGAACCACCTGATCATATTATTCAGGCCATACTGAAAATGTCTAGAATGACAGTTTTCAACACAGGAGAAATGCTACTAAACTTCTTAAACGACTTAGATTCGAGTTATTTTTATTATTAATTCTTGGACAGCAGGTTGCATTTCTGAAAATTGTGCAAATAGATGTATTTAATACATTTTTGGAACAACGATTATTTTCTATTCATGCTACAAAAGGCATAGTTTTTCATAGCTTACTTTGTGTGACCTTTTATTATTACTATTAGTGAACTTCTATAGCACCAATTGGTAATGCACTTGGCATTTTGCTCTGGTACTGACTCAGGCCTCTGAAAGGTCTGGCAATGCAGTTTTGCGGGTCACCTGCCTATTCTTTCGAACCGGTTGCAGTCTGTTTTGAACTGTGCAATGCTACTAAACTTATCTATCGTTCGCCCGATGTTTTATTATTAATTCTTGTTGATCTTCATTGGCTGTCAGTGTTGCATTTCATCATGTTCAAGTTATCAACTCTTGTAAATAGCTGCCTTCACGGGATGTCCGAATTATCTTTAATACATTTTGGAACACTTCGGTCTTATGGTTCCAAGAACGCGTCTTGTCACCGCCGGAGATCGTGCCTTCCCTATTCATGGAACTCGCCTCCTACAAAAGGCAGATATTTTCAGGAATCGACTGAAGTCTTGGCTTTTAAGACTGTGACTTTTTAATTTTTACAGTCTTTTAGTGAAGTTACCACTATAATCTTGACCAATTTACTTACTTACTTACTTATCAGTCGATAGTCGTTTCTTTAGGTTTTTAAATGTTTGTTTGGTTCCTAAGTCATGTATGCAAGGCAAAGAGGTTGCTAATAGGGCAGTAACCAGGTGATGATTGGAACCTGGGGGGGGGGTGGAGGGGGTGCTCCAGGTACTTTGACATTTTTCTGCTAGAAAGTTTTAACAAGAGAAAAAGGTCGTAGTCTCAAATGATACACTCATGATACACTCTAGTATATTACATTTTCCTTTGATCTAATACTACCTCTGCCCAGGGACGTCATGTCATTGTTATCGGGGACAAGACTTAAGACTTTTGACTGCAAGGCAAGCAGTAAGCAGTATTTAATAAAAATACCTATGCAGTATGCAAATTGATTTTTGTCTATAGTACGATACTACATAGTTACATACCAGTGATTGTAATAAAATTCTAAAAACAATTGAGAACACAATGAATTTAATTTAAAAGCAAAAAATCATAAAACACTTTTTCCCTAAAAATAAGGGGGGGGGTTGCCCACCTCTGCACCCCCAAATGACGTCCCAGTCTCTGCCCCAACAACTCACCGTTTTTTATTAATCTCGTGTGGTAATGCTACTTCCACACTGTGATAAATAAGCTTAGCTACTATAGGCCTAAACTATGAATGGCTATTAGCCTATAAGTACAAACAAAAATAGGCACTTTAATATGTGCTGTGAGCCAATAAATCCCCCGCCCTCTTTTTGTTTTGGCTGTAACCATGGGCGGCGATCATGAGGGTGTGGGGGTGTCCAGACACCCCCACTTTTCAGCCAAGGGGTGACCAATAACAGCAGGACACCCCCATATAAACGCTTAAATTTTAGCATAAACGCATAGTTTCTTAAAGTTGGGTCACATAGATAACAAATGAAGTAGATAACATAACCTGGACTACTTGAGGATCAAGGAAACAGTGACACAGACTCAAATTTACTCAAATTTTGCTATTGCGTCGCTCAGGTCCCATTTCATGGGAGGTCATGACTGAGGACACCCCCAAGTTTCGTGGCAGATCGCCGCCTAAGGCTGTAACTTTGTCCAATTTTTCGTAGAACTCTGTAGAAATGTACCTGAAAGAACCCCCAATGCACCTATATGTTCAGGTTGGTAAAAATTTTGGATTTACTGGTTCACAGCGTATAAGCGTTTCAACTCCGTTTTATCCAGTGGCCAGAAAGAAACGGGGGTGGGGGTGCTACTTTTATTAATAATAATAATAATATTATTAATTATTTTACTAAATTGCTTTTACTAAATCTTGGGGTGACACTGGTTTTCTCTTTCTTTTATTATGATATATAAATTATATGATATATAAATTATATAAATTATATGATATATAAATTAATGATATATAAATTATATTTATAAATTATATGATATATAATTTATATGATATATAAATTATATGATATATAAATTATATGATATATAAATTATATGATATATATTATATGATATATAAATATTTATTATATTTTCAATTTTATTTGAACGTCTGCCTTATTCCTGAAGCACTATTTGCAAAGAATAATTAAATAATTATTATGTTATTATGTTGCTATTCATGTTATCATTTCATCTAATTATTAATGTATTTGTAAAAGTTTAATTCAGTCCTTCTATTAATGAATTTATAGAAACACTCAATCAAGCAATCATAAAATAATAATTCATATCCTGTTCATATTCATCATATTCTATGTTGTATTATGTTGCAAGATGGGTGATGGATGATGGTATGGGTGGATGATGGTATGGGTGGATGATGATGATGATGATGATGATGATGATGATGATGATGATGATGATGGTTGAGGTGATCTACGTTAGTGTAGATCTCAAATTAATTGTAATTAACTAATTAATTTGAAAATTAGGCAAGCACCGAAGGCCATCGCCCCGAGGGGCAATGACCAGCACTTGCCTACGCAGCATTTTATCGCTGCTACCAATTTATCGGGCCCCCCGAACGGCTTGGTGGACCGACCGGCACTCGGGATCGATCTCGGTACCGAGGCGAAACCGTGTTTGGACGCAGCAGTCGAAACCACTGTTCCAAACAGGCCGGCGTCTAGAGCAAACAAATCCCAATATTAATACCCAACGCCTGCTGAACAGTCACTCCACCTGGCGAATACTGCAGCATTATAGAACAGGTATTATAGTAAAGGTGTACTAGAGCAGAGGGTATTGAGACAGCAGGCTGTCGTCAGGCCTGTTCTTGTACGCAGGTGGCCTGTTCTTGTACGCAGGTGGCCGACGACGCAGCTGAGTATGTGAGAGCGTATACTGCGTAGAGCCTTGTTGCGCAAAGTCAGACTAGTGGTCGATTAATTAGCCGAACAGTTTCTCTGATATCCGAACGAATAACGGGAATTTGTAGAAGAGTTTCACTGATACGGGCGATGTGTGGACAAATATCTTAACTGAGCGAATAGACGAATAAGATATATACGGAAGAACAAATAACGGATGGATTGAATATCTTTAGTTTTCAAAGCCGTACGGTAAGCCTAATGTTGAATATCAATTGAATATCAATTGGATCTCAGTTGGATTTCAGTTTAATTCTTTGCCATTTGAAGCATATTTCATGAAAGAAAAAATCTCAATGGAAGTATATAAGCGACTGCACTGTCGCTCCACCTGGCGACTAATATTGAACAGGTATTATAGTAAAGGTGTGCTAAAGCAGAGGGTACTGAGACAGCAGGCTGCTCGTTGTACACAGTCAGTGGCGTAGGGCGTTGGGGGCGTCCCCGGCGGCACTTGCTCTAGGAGCGGCATTTTCGAGAAAAGCTTTTTCTTTTGCATATAAAAATGGTTTCTTTGCCTGTCAAGAATTTTAGTTGCGATAAGGTTTTCTGCAAGTCACGAATTTAACTAAAGGCGGCATTTCTTTCGGCCTGGGCGGCGCTTTGCCTCGCTACACGCCACTGGTTGTACGCACGCATATTGGCCGACGACGCAGTGTAGCTTTGCATAGAACTTTGCATAGAACAGTAGACTACAATCGCTACACGCCACTGGTTGTACACACTGGTTGTACGCATGATCGATGAGTGCAGTGTATCCGATGCGAGAGAGAGGTCGCCGCTGGCTGGCTGCCTCGCATAGAACAGTCTTTGTATTGAATTTGCTTAAATGTTTGTATAATTATAATCAGTAAGCCTTTGCATTGCTTAAATGTTTGAATCTGTTTTCTTGGATGGATGGCTTTCCAAGAGAAGCGGTCGAGATGGGTTAGGTACAGATATTTGCACATTGATACAAAATTTGTATTATAGAGGCTTATGATCCTGCCTATATATATATATATATATATATATATATATATATATATATATATATATATATATATATATATAAGTACCTATTGGTCTATATAGGCCTACCTATTTCTATATATCTATTGTTTGGTATATATATATATACATACCTATTGGTGTGTGTATATATATAGATATGAGAGCCGCCACTGTTTCTTCTGCCATGGTTTGTTTTCTGTCAGGCTCAAATTCCTTCACTACCGTGTCAAGAACCAACTACGACGGCTTTGAACCCAACTTTGTTACGGCGCTGCAGAAGTCGTATCGAACCGTTACGGCGCTACAGAAGTCGTATCGAACCGTTGACGATTTTCGTGGAGTCAGGTAAACCTAAATATATATTTCTTCCATACTATGGAGAATTGAATTAATGTTTGTTAGAGGTGTAGCCAGGAATTTGTTTAGGAGGGTATAAATATTTTGGGTGGGTATAAATCCGAACCATAGACCATATAAGCCGCATGTAAATCACATAAAAAACTTAAAGGTAGACTGATTTTTTTTGGAGGGGGGTTATTCCGATATACCCCCCGTCGCCAGTGCCCTACTGTTGCCAGTGACCTACATCTTTATGCCTTTGATACAGTGGTTTTCAACTCAGGCCTATGATGCAATACTGTATAGTGAAGCCAATAGAAAATATATAGCCGTGGAAATTAACTATAATCACTACTCATCATAGCTTAGCTTATTGCTTACAGCAATAACCCTAACCCTCTTTAAAAACGTTATAAAAAGAATTATATTGGTTGATCCCCCGGCTGCTGCTGGAAGTTTCCCCTCTCCTGTCCTACCTTATCTTTTAAACGGAGGGATTTAACATCATTAGATAAATCACATTATTATTATACGAAAAACTAGCCGTATAAGACTCGACACTTGACTGCACCTGCTGTGGTGCACCAGGATAGGTACCGTTTAGAATGCAAACTTCAGGTGAGTAGCCTATCGAATCAATATGCTAAACGTGATACCAAAACTCAGGGGGTCCGTTTGCTTCCTTTCCCCCCCTTTTTGGGACGCCTTTTTACAAAATACTGTATATAGGCTAATAATTTGTATGTAATAATTTGTATGTATTATGTTTTAGTGTGAAAGAAATCTGAGTGAACTAAGAAGTTGTTGGTTGACTGGATGCAAAAAGAGACAGTTATAACCATAAACCACATTGTATTTTTAACACAATTAATTATAAGAAAATTGTTTGTACGTCATTAAACAAGAGAAATAACTGAGTTAAATTTTCTAAATAGGAAATAGTATACATGACCCTATAGATATATGATCGTCTATATCATATAGGATAGAATCTAGTATATATAGTAGTGTATATATAAATATCTATTATATATAGATATGAATCATATATTATATAGAGGTATATAATGATTCTATATATATATCTATATAATGATTCTATATATAATGAAGTATATATAGAAGGATCAAATATATATATAGATTAATCTAGTATATATATATATGAATCTAGTATATATATAGTAGTTTGTTTATATATAAATCTAGTATATAGATGATAGGGAATCTAGTATATGAAGGTAGTATATATATAGATTCTAGTATATAGTATATATAGATTCTATATACAATGAAGTATATATAATATATCTATATATAGATGAATCTAGTATATATATAGGAAGTATAATATAGGAGTTTATATATATATAATAATCATATATATATATATAGGAGTTTATATATATATAATCATATATAATCATATATATATATATAATGATTATATATAATCTAATATAGGAGTCTAATATATAATATGCATATATAATAGTATAATATATATTATGTATATATGTGTATATATAATATGCATATATATATGCATAATATATATATGTATATATGTGTATGTTATATATAATCTAATATATAATATGTATATATATTAGGAGTATAATATTATATATGTGTATGTCATAAACATATATAAGAGGCGATATAAGACTCCTATAAATGATAATGATTGATACCAGATCGCCCCTCTATAGCCCCTATATAACAACCACCACACCAGCAAATTTAATCACCAGTCCAAGTATACCGTATCAACATTCATCATTGAGCAGTGGCGGCTCTAGGATTTGGCAGGGGGGCCGTTGGGTAGACATTAAGTATAGGGTCTGGGGGGAGAGCAGGCACTCAATGGAGCCGCCACTGTCATTGAATACATCGAGTCATTTTCATCGGTTTTCTTTGAGCTTGTCCATTCTGTTCCCTGATGTAAAAAAATACAGTAACAACAACAAATAAATATAAAAAATAAATATAAAAAACAAAGATAATAAAAAACAAAAATAGAATCACAATTCATCCAACGCTAAAATCAGTATTTGGCATTTTTAGCATTGTAACAAATTAACAAATAAAATTGGGAGGGGGTGGTCGACGGATATTCCGGGACACGGTGGAAAACCTGGCCCATGCAGTAGCTACACAGTCTAATAATAATTCGGCTACACATTATCAGGCAGGCTACACAGTTTAATAATACAGGCTACACAGTTTAATAATACTAATCGCCTAATTGATGGACTTACACGGTGATAACTGGAGCTATAGTCGGTTTAAGCCGGTGATGAGCTAACGGCAACGCATAAGGAGAGGCTGTCATCACTGAAATTAACAACAACATTTACATTTATATTGGCTTTACGTTTACAGGGACAGAGCAGAACATTAATGAACATCAGTTTTTTTTTGCATACAACAATGCAGTACTCAGTACTCAGTGCGGCACCTGAACTGCTACAGTAATCAGGGAGTGCGGTATATCGGTATATATAAATAGTAGAGAGAGAGAGAGAGAGAGAGAGAGAGAGAGAATCAATGTGCATATCATACAGCATATATAAAATCATCCAGTAGTATATATATATAACATTTAATATATACAATTTATATATAAGCCCATCTATATATTATAATTATATAAGATCCTAATTTCCTATTTGTTGTGCTTATTATATACTGGGACAGTGTTTTATACAGCGGCCTGACAATTAATGTTTTCTGTGTCTCTTCCCCTCAAACCAAGTCAATTCCCCTTCCCCAAAGACCAACCTGGCTTCTGGATAAAACACTGTTTCACTGGTATTCAGCATTACACTTCAGTAAATTCAGGCTTTGAAAAATATACACATTCAATCCATTCACGCATCACATGCAAATTTAAATTCCGCCCGTCTCCCGTGTGAGTGAAGAGTCGTATTCAGTTAATCAACAAGGCCCTGCTCTACATAGTATACGCTCTCACATACTCAGCTGCCTCTGCTTTAGCACACCTTTACTATAATACCTGTTCAATATTAGTCACCAGGTAGAGCGACAGTGCAGTCGCTTATATACTTCCATTGAGATTTGTTTGCTTTCATGAAAAATGCTTCAAATGGCAAAGAATTAAACTGAAATCCAACTGAGATCCAACTGATATTCAACATTAGGCTTACCGTACGGCTTTGAAAACTAAAGATATTCAATCCATCCGTTATTTGTTCTTCCGTATATATCTTATTCGTCTATTCGCTCAGTTAAGATATCAGTAACTAACTCTTCTACAAATTCCCGTTATTCGTTCAGATATCAGAGAAACTGTTCGGCTAATTAATCGACCACTAGTCTGACTTTGCGCAACAAGGCTCTACGCAGTATACGCTCTCACATACTCAGCTGCGTCGTCGGCCACCTGCGTACAAGAACAGGCCTGACGACAGCCTGCTGTCTCAATACCCTCTGCTCTAGTACACCTTTACTATAATACCTGTTCTATAATGCTGCAGTATTCGCCAGGTGGAGTGACTGTTCAGCAGGCGTTGGGTATTAATATTGGGATTTGTTTGCTCTAGACGCCGGCCTGTTTGGAACAGTGGTTTCGACTGCTGCGTCCAAACACGGTTTCGCCTCGGTACCGAGATCGATCCCGAGTGCCGGTCGGTCCACCAAGCCGTTCGGGGGGCCCGATAAATTGGTAGCAGCGATAAAATGCTGCGTAGGCAAGTGCTGGTCATTGCCCCTCGGGGCGATGGCCTTCGGTGCTTGCCTAATTTTCAAATTAATTAGTTAATTACAATTAATTTGAGATCTACACTAACGTAGATCACCTCAACCATCATCATCATCATCATCATCATCATCATCATCATCATCATCATCCACCCATACCATCATCATCCATACATCATCATCATCCATTTCTTCTTTACAAATGCAACGAATAATTGAATCTATAAATAATTGAATAATTAAACAAATACATTAGCATTATTATTATGCATTATTTTAGGATTAGGGGTTTTAGATTAATATCACTTATATTTTTGGAAGCCTTATTTTTTGAATTAAACTTTTTAGACCTTCACAAATAAATTAATAAATAGCCCTCCCATATTTGCAGCAACAATGATGAGCAACAGTTCCTTTTTCTCTCTGCCCGTCTCATCTGCCTTTATCTGTCTATGTCTGTCTTTCTATCTGTCTCTCTGTCTCCCCTGTTCTCTGTCTCCTACTGTACCTCAGTCGCCAAAAAGAGAGATTTTGAGAAATCAGTGGTTGCTAAAACCCCCCTTGGTTGCCCAATAAAAAACAATAGCAATATAGTTGTATGCACCCACCCATATATGGGGTCATAACCTCCTTGGGGAAATCCTGGCTACAGGACTGGCTGTGTATGTGTGCGTTTGAGTGAGAGAGAGAGAGAGAGAGAGAGAGAGAGAGAGAGAGAGAGAGAGAGAGAGAGATATGAATCAAATGACATGCCAGAGAGAGAGGCAGAGAGAGAGAGACAGGGAGAGAGACAGAGAGAGAGAGAGAGAGACAGAGAGGGGCAGAGAGAGAGAGGCACAGAGAGAGAGAGAGAGTCGTGTGTGAGCAGAAGTACTTATAGGTACAACAGTAAGATCTAACAGATTCTGAAGGGCTCCGACATCTTCTTTGGATGAAATGAAAATTTTCTCACCATAATTCTTCAATATTTCTTCCAATATTGTATAAGAACCGGGTACTTTTGGCAAAACAACTAAACTAAGATTTAAAAACGCTATAGAAATTTAGATATTGTTAAGATTTAACAAGGGTGCACGTACAAACATATCAGATTCATACAATTGCCACTTAACGACAATAGCTGTAGAGGCAAGGTAATCCCATACTCGATTTTGAGTGTAGGGGCCGGTTACTAGGCAAGCAGCAACACAGGTGGCTTGCGCCATTAATCTAGAGTAGGTTGCCATTGCTTTCTCTAGACCCACGCTTTACCCTTCACAGCTTAACGCTGCTACCAATTTATTGACGCCCTAAGCGATGAACGGCTTGGTTGGCCGCCAGCACCACGGCTAAATCCCGCAATGGTCACCCATCCAAATACTAACTGCGCTCAACGTTGCTCTGACAGGAACTGATCGCACAGCACCAAGTGGCTGCTGAGATCTAGGTAAATTTTGCAAAGAATCACATTACATCACATCATTCTTGTTTCTAATTGTGCGCTCCTTCCTCAACAAGTTAACTCTCCAAACTCTCACATAATCATTAATGACATAAACACAAAAAACCACAAACATTTCATTCTTTGTAAACTTTGCAACCCCCACCAACTTCCTAGAGCCGCCACTGGACCCTGATGATATTTAACCCTCATCCAAACATGACAAAAAAACAACAGAACTTCAACAACTGACTCGTCTTTTAATATGGGGTTTCGTCGACAAGATTAACTCTTATTTGCTTGTTTTGCAGAGGAGGTTGTTGGTGAAACCCAATAAAACAATCTTTCTGCTGCCTATATTTAATATAATTTATGTCTATTGCAATCACAAACATTATTCTGGTAAAAAGAATACTTGCATATTTTAAATAATTAGATTTATTGTAACTGTACACTTTATAGTCATTTAATCTTGCTCTTCTCTGCATTGATCTGGGTGCCATATCAAAACTATCATTGTCAATATCAGCAAGTATCATCTTCATTGCATCTGGACTAGTGAATAACTTTTTGTTGCTTAAATGCTCCACAGTAGCCCCACTACGTAGAAAGTCATAAAAGTCATAACAGTGATTAGCCAAAAAATTAAATTGTATTATAATTATACATTACTTATATACAGGGGAGGTCTGGTCAAGGGGGTGGGTTGACCAGACCCCCTTGTTTGGATGAGGGCTAACACAGACCAAGTCTCAACAAATTTCTTAGAGCTTGGTTAACACGAACTGTTGGTCACTTTTATTCAGCTCCTGAAAATTCTATGTTAAATAGCTTCTATTTCAAACCAATGATTCTGTTCAGTGACAAACCTTCTTTGGTACAACGGTCATCTTGCAAGTTGCGGATACGACTGATCGACGGATCGATGTCTGCTAAAAAAACAGAACGAGACAAAATCAATTCGAAAAGCAAGACATACACACACACACACATATAAATGATCTAAACCAAATGATCTAAACTAAACTGCATTTCAAGAGAAAGATTATGTAGAACACCTGCACAAATAATTATTTCATGCAGGTACAAAAATTTAAACCAATATCCCATTTTCTCATATTGCAAATGAGTTCATAAAACTAAAATTATTCTTCCTTATTCTTCATCTTTCCTTCTGTTAGGCACTAAAGACACTGTTAGATGTTGAGCTCAGGAGGAGAGATAAGAAGAGAGATTAGATTCAATTAATATATTTTAATAAACAGACAACTCCTTAGAATAAGTACAGCTGAGATGGAAAACCAGTACAACTCTCTCATTACTGTCTCTCAACTCAAATAAGTAAGTTATATAAACAGATGAATCAGAGGGACAACATACAACACATATGAGGAATGGAGATGTCATTTCAAAAACTCTTTTTCAATATGTAATCATTCTAATGACAATTTCAGAAAACTGAGAGGAGGATGTGATGGAATAGTGGTAGGATTTTTGACATACAGCCGGCCAGACAGACTGTAGTTGGCTCAAATCTGACCAGGGCCACTGTGTACCTACAAAAGTGTCCAGCAATGACTAGCACCGCACTTAATGATTCTTCACTTTGTGAACGACTTAATGTGCATTCATAATGATGTGACAAATCAGTACCTGGTTTTATGATCTTTTCTTCATCAAACACAAACTCTTTTTTTCTAGTACGTGATATCCAATCGTTCTGTGCCATGTTATACCCAATCAAATTCTAAAATAGAACCAAGAACAGCCATGTTATTATTATTATTATTATTAAAGTTAAGATTACTGTGGTAACTAATCCATAAAGACTTCGTTAACACATTACAATGTCAAAACAGAATGATAACTAGTTCGAAATAGCCAGGTCTTTAACATTAAACATCTAGTGATGGTGACAGTTGAATGGCCAGTGGTAAACCATTCCAGACCCGTGGTGCTGCCACGGGAAAAGCGCGATCACCCACGGTGGAAAGACACATTCGCGGGACGAGTAGAGCTGCAGTGGAGGCCGATCTCAGACATATGCACAATGAGCAATCACAAACCAACCATTTACTACTTTACTACTTCTCACATTAGAACAATCTAAATATCAAACGGCATGACACAACTCTTGAAATCACCTGTCTACTATTTGACTTTTTTCAGCTCAAAACTAATCAAAACAGCTGCAGATAACCTACATAACATCAATTAAAAGAGGTACTACCTAAGCCAAGAAAACATTCATTAAATATATGCAGGCCATAAAATACAAACATGAAGAGAATTCACAGATTACTTACTTGAATCATTTTCCTTCTTCAGAACATCAAGATCAGCCGTCCTCGCTTTGAAGGTAGACCATCTGCAAGAGTCACATCACAGTCTTGTCAATCTTCAATGTTCAGATTCTTGCATACTACGGCTAGTTGTGAATTGATATACTTTGGAAATTCTCGGATACTCGGCGCTAATCATACAAAGCCACAACGTGAAAAAGTTACAAATATTCGAATGACAAAAATCTCGATCCCTTTTAGACTGGTTCGTAAATATTATTCTAATAGTGGTGCTATATAAATCGTGAGCCAATGCAACGTGCATGCTAAAGGTATGAGTTTACTAATGCCCGATCGTTTATCCTCCGCTCGGAACGTTTAATTTACTGCAAAAATGCACTAAAATGTGAGAAGTACCAAGACACGATCTCAGATTATTCACTAAATTATTCGCTATTATAGAAACCAAATATAAATAACAGACCGAAAGTCATCGGAACAGATAGAGCGTCTCACTTTAACCGATAACAAAACACACCAACTAAATTCATTAGTACTCACGACTGTTGAGACGACGATTTTTATTGCTGTTATTATGCTACGATATAAATATTCATAAGCTAGTCACAACTATTATTGGCTGTTAAGACAATTGTGATTGGCCACCGTGCTTTCAGCAATACACATACATTAACTTATAATTATGCATTAGGCAACTCGAGCCTGCTATTGGCTGTTGAGACGATGATTATTAGTGGATAAGTCATGGCCTACTTTGTACACCTAATTATCAATATTCATAAGACATTTGCGGCTGTTGATATTTTATCTTCTTAGTGAAAACAAACATTATAAAACGCATGTTTTACAAATTACAAACCGTTAAATCTTCTCTCTCTTCCCAATGCTTCTGTTGCAAAAATATCATCAAATCTAAAGTGAAAAGCTACAAAAGAATAAAACATCGAAAGTCTGCCGATACACACTTGATAATCAGTATCATTTAATTTTATAGCGCAATTTTATCAACCGTGAAGTTGAATTTCAAAATTAACGCCATGCACTTTGACTTATAAGTCGGCACTTATAACTAAAAAGGTCATTTGACCAAGAATATTCTCAGAGCTGCTGGCGCCACTCAGTTGCCGTAAAACTTATAAAAAATAACTCCAAAGTACTATCACTTTAAAAAGTACCATAAATTTTAAAAAATGCTTGAAACTATTTAGACTGCGAAAAATTAGATGAAGTAAACCCGGCAACACCATCATAACCAAAGCACCAAGACAACAAGCTAATGACCTGATAACAAAGGGACACCTTGCTATTCCTCTCCTTCATTCGGACAACAAACGCAAGATCTATTTCACGAGTCCAGTATCTATGTGTCTATTGCTTTTCACTTGTGCATTGATCTTTAGCTGGAATATGCACAGACATATTCTATAGTAAGCAACACACAATGTTGCATGTTGCCAAGATATCCAAAGAAAAATGTACAATTATGAGGTAGATAAGGAAAAAATTGTATGCTTAAAATATAAGCATTTTCATCTTTATAAACATTCAAAACACCAAAAATCAAGGAAGAGCTACCTTCCACATATCTCAAATTGTGGAAAAATCACACAACTCCCTAATACAGTAAATCAGTTTTTTATTATAGACATTTTTAATGCATGCATTAGCTGTCAACTGTCGTCTTTCAGAGATGCTCTTAAATAGAGTCGTCATTCTTTAGGCCTGAATTGACATTCAGCAGTTACTCCGTCATCTTCAGGCACTCGTAGCGCACAGTCCATAGTTTGTAGTATCCATCTTCGTGCTGCTTGTACCTACCACACAAATTAAAGACGGAATTTAGAAAAAATTTTAATCAAAGTATAAATTGTCAAAGTTCTACATGTATTATTAGAAGGGCATTTGCTCAGCTTTTTCAGTCCTCAGTTGCAAAATTACTGGCAAAATTTGCCCTAAGTAACCCTTAGTTAGCCTTATAAATCTAAATCCATTTCCAAATGACAAAGGAATATATATAAATTAATTGCATCCCTATTATTCCTAAAGTCTTCAAGGTCTAAGCTTAAATCCTTCTAAAATCCTTCTAAAATTTTCTAAAACCATTTCCTCCATAGCAATAACAATCTAGCCTCACTGCCCTTTGGATGTTGACTATTGCCGCGCTGATCATATACCTTCTCCGTAGCTATTTTAAGAAAGGCTGAGCGCCTAAGAATGAGCAGCTATTGTTCTGCAGCTTTCCAAGGCACTATAGAAATCAACGAGATTTTACTTTACTTTACTTAATTATTCCCAGAGCATTCTCTCCTCTTCCTCAATTTTATGGGTCACAACAAAGACAAACATTTCAAAATCCCCCCAATGTCAAGGTGGCTATAATGAACACTGACCGGTGACTTTTCTTCAGGTGAGTCATGAGACGAGCTCCTCGGTTGAATCTTTTGCTGCAGATGTGGCACAGATATTTGGCCGGCTCAACTCCCTGAAATCGGAAAAACAGGACAAAATAAGTAACGAAAACGCTGCTGAAGCAGTAGTCATGAGCTCCCTCAGCGAGGTCTGGTTGGAGCCCAACTAGATAATGAATTTGGGGACAACATAGCATGGAAAAATACTTAATCTGTGAATTTTTGCAAATAAAGACATGGGAAGAGAGGAAAACGGGCAAAGTGCATAATAAACAAATTTTAAAATCACCGCAGAAGATTTCTGAAAGAAAATTTCAAACTGGCCACCTGGTGGACATTTTTTGTGTGAAGACTCGTCTCCCAAAAGTAGTGAGCGTGGTCAGTCGATCCAGTCGCGCTCGTGCGTCTCCACGTGATGGCGCCGATCAACGGCTGACTTCCCGCTAAATAATCACACAAAGAAAGCAAAGTTTACGAAACAGAAGATGGCAGAACTCATAAGTTCTGAGATACAAGTATCATCATAACCACCACCAGCATGCTCAGACAAGTCAACACTGGCTCCTGGTGATATCACGGACAAGTCCAGTTTCCTCCCTTTTTACCGTATCAAAAAGGTCATCCATGGTCACATGTTCATTGTTTTGTAGATTCCATAACTTCATTTCTTCCTCAAATTCCTTCTATTTTCCCCGAAAAAAATCTGTTCTATAGCGGCAGTCCAATGTTGTTAAAAGCATAATAAACATTAAATGATAAATTATTCAGTAGTTGAACAAAATCAATGTCTTGTTGGGAGTAAGATATTGAAGAATGGTTTCCATCTGAAGAATGCAACTGTCAATTAAAAGAGTGTAGATTAGAATGAACATTAATGACAAAAGTCCTTTTAAGTTCAATGGCCCACCCATACGCACCTGTACTCACACGAAGGGCAGTGATACATTCGTTCCTCTTTGTGTCGATAATGAATACGAGTTCGCAGAGAGCTGGACATTTGTAGCGGTAAACTAACATAGGAAACAGGAACACACACAAAATGAAACATTATAAACAAATTTAACCCACAAAATTCAACTAATACCAATCAATGTTTCGAAATACATTTTCAAGCAATGCTACATTACATTAAATGACAACAGTCTATGCATTACAGTATTCTAATTAAAAGTGGATTGTAAGACTTAATCCTTTAAAACTGGTGATCCATATAACAAATACATTATGCAGCCGAAATATTGTGCTTAATGGGTGAAAGGGTCAATATCCAAATGACTTAGCATGTCAAAGTGCTTCTAGCACTTACCGTGATGTCTCATGTGATCACGTAACAGTCTCTCACTCGAGTAGCATTTGTTGCAATGGGAACATTGGTAGCTGTTTACTGCAAATTAAAATGTCAAAATTTCACATAACCATCTACAATGTCAACTCTAGATGAGTCCAATATCTGTTCAGCTAATCTCTTTCCTGATACTGTTATCTAAAATGAAATAATTCCACTCTTATTTTCACATGGGAGCTTTCATTTTATTTTACTATTTGTGTAAATTCTTTTCAATAAAATTTCCTCTAAACATTTTTCTCTGCAATGAATCCAATTGGAAACTTTGCTTAAAACCATCTCTTAAGGTTATTAAATCATTCATAATTATTTTATACACTGATCATCATTTTACTCAATAAGTAAGTAATGATCTAAATCACCTAGCACATAGAATTCACATCCACACGAATCTTAGTTTAGCTTCAGATTTGACAATTTTTAATAATAAGCTATTGAAAGAAAATGCCAAATGATTACAGACTTTTCCCAGTCGTTTGATGTTGAACGTGGTTGAAAAACTTTGTGGCATTTGAGAAAAAGCTGCCACAGGTTGGACATGACATGAGCTTCTCCTGACTGTGACTCCGAGGTGTTCCTTCAGGTGATGTCACATCTCACATCCTACAAAAAAGAATGATTTTGGGTCACACTGAGTACAGAAACATGGCAACAAACAACAAACTGCTTTGGATTTAAAAAGATGATTCAAATTGACACTTTGACAAAACCGTACCAAAACAAACCCATTCAAAGTTTATCAGAGAAGAGTTTGTTCAGAAAAGGTGCTTTATAAATGCCATTCTATGTTACACTACAGGAAATGGCAGCGTCTGTCAAAGCTGACAACAACCATTGATCAACAAAAGACAATTGAAGGGAGATGTTGACATTAATATCTTTTGCATAACTATCATTGAAAATGAAAAACAAAAATAACAATTAGGCTGTATGGCACTGAATTGGTACTAACCGCCCCAATAACACCTGCAGCCCCCTGGTGGAAAATTCCCGATTGGATGCGCATCACAGTGGTACGATACATGAGCGTAGTACAGTTCTGGGTTGTCGTAAGTCACCTGACATCAAACTAGAAAAACATCCAAGATACCAATCATGTTGAATAATCTATTATTAATCTAAGCTGCTGTTTCTAACACTTTCCACGCTCGAAACATGATCTCTAACGGTCATTTTAAAAATAAAACACCTGTTGTAACATTAGGATAACCAGATGCAAGATTATCTTTGGATTTTTCCTACAATTACTTGTCCAACAAAATATATTGCAAAAACACACACAACTACAGTAAAACCAATCATTTAAATCTCTTACAAAAACACAGATGAAACAAGTCCAAGGATTCTGAGATGAAGAAAAGGACAGAGTTTGGATAAAAAGAAAGGACAACAAAAAAACTGGGTACAAGAACAACAACAATCAAGAAAACCATTAAGAAAGCCCTGAATTGCATGAACCTGTGCTATTACACAGTGGGAAAATTAGCAAATTTAAAACCTAAATCAATCAAATTCTGTCTATTGTACTCACTCCGCAATATTGCCATCCACAGACGTACTGATCAGGCAGATCGGGAATCATATTACGGTTTGTTGCTGCTGCTGCTGCAACGAACGGCTGAGACTGACACCGACGCACTTCAGTTTCATGCAAAACGCGTGAAAGAACGTGTGTCGAGTGAGTTCGGAAAATGAACTGCAGACTTCGTTGTGGTCGCAGTCTCTCCACAGACAGCAAAATTCACCTGAAAACCAGTTTTAAAATCTTATTTTCTGGTATTCCAATTGTAAAGCTTCATTAACTCTTCACATAACAATAACAATAATAATAATAATAATACAACTTTCAACTATCTTAAAACATGAACACTGCCAAACAAGGATCAAACAAGGATTTGATTAAGTTGGCGCTATATAATACACGGGTCAAGCAATGATCCATACCTTTCAATGTTAATTCTAGACTCAGAAACAAATTCAACTAAATAACCGACGTCTATATAGAATGGTCTAAAAAATTAGCATAAAATTAAAATAACTTTCAATATAAATTCTAAAAATTTCTTCAAAACTTCAGAGATTCAAACAGTACTGCCAGCCGACATTTTCACAAATGTCTAATATCCAAAGTACGCACAATCAAATTCTGTAACGCCATTTCAGGTAAAATCTAAATAAAATCTCGTGGATTTCTATAGCGCCTTGGAAAAGCACAACTTTAATGCCATTTTAAAAAATAGATATCCAAGTGAAGGTTGTTACAGCTATGGCGGAAATGATTTAAGAAACAGGAAGGATTTGACTTAGACCTGAAACTTGAGGAGAAATCAGGAATTATAGGAAATGAGGAATCAGATTTTATTGTTTGAAAGTGTCCATTTCGAGTTCCAGAGTTCAGGTGTTGTTGCAAATTTTCAGGGATGATTGAGAAGAGAGTAGGCTGAGGGATTAATAGTGACCTAAGGTAGACAGGTTTTGATGACTGAAGTGAGCTATGTGTAGTGTTATTATCTTATATTGGATACGTTCAGTTATTTTAAGCCAATGTAATGATTTTAGTATGGGTGAAATATGGGAGAATTTAGGTGACTTAGTAACAGCACGAGCAAGTGCATTTTGTATTGATTCAATTTGTTGATCAAACAATTATAGTAGAGGGAGTTTCAACATGACTAACATCACGCACATTTCTGTTGCGCTTTAGAACAGGTACTGAGGTGCCGTAGTAGCTGCTTATCTCTAGACTTACATCAGTGGTTCTGAAACATTTCAAAAAGCGGAACCCCATCACTCATGATATTCTCTTGGAACCCAACGTTGCACTAAAATTGTAATTCGGTAATAATAATAGTTACGCAATTGTATAGCACCTGGTCTTATACTCTACTGGTTGTATTTGTTTCAAAACGAACGCCATTAAGGAAGCTTATATTTCGCCTTTACACAAACTTTTGGCCAGCCAGTTAGGTCAACTATAAAATAGGCCGACAGTGTCTAACAGTGCTGTGGTCAGGAATCCGCAATAGTTGTGAGTTCTCCAGCGGTTCTGGGGCACAGCTCCAGCAGTAGAAAGTGGAAATAATATTAGAATTAAACTGCGAGTTCTGTGTATTATTTTGAAATAATGATCTCTATTCGTGTAAGTAACACATTCAGGACCGTCAAGAGGAGGGTTCGGGGACGGGAGGGTGAGTACCCAGGTGTCCTACAAAAACACATGCAATACTGTATAGTGTATATTATCACAAAGAAAGACTGACAAGTAAATAAAAAGGTCATCGCCACATAAACCTTAAACAGTAAATTTCCACGGGCCTGTAACTGTTCTGCCTACAGGGCATGGTTGATTTTGAAACCGAAACTAAAAGAGCGTGGTTGGAACGAAAAGGCTGTGGCAAAGTGGTTGACGGTATTTGAGGCATTATAACGAATTTTTCAAATACATGAGTAATTGTGGTTTGCTTGTTTAATAAAGTTTAATTCTCTTACTCAAAATCATGATTTGATCAACTTCTAACTAAATTCTTAAAGAACATTATTATTTTTACACAAATGACATTTTTTGCAGCAAAATCCTAATTTTAGTCATTATAAACTTATAGTATGCGATGTACCATAAAATGATTAAAAGAATATTTTAACGTTACAATCTGTTTGTATTTGAGTTCATATTTAGTCCACAGTAAAAGTGCATTTCATTCTGAATCAAAATCACTTTGAAAACATAAATAATACGATCAAGGTTGCAACCATCTATGCAACCATCTATTTGACAAAGTTCTTCAGATATTTTGGGGAGTTTTAATGTTAAAACATGAAAATTTGACAAAACGTTCCCAAAATATTTTATTATCTCCCAAAATGATTTTTGAAAAGCAATAAAGTCACACTTTACACTCACTCTTTTATGACAAAGGCAACATTAATTTTACAGAGGCAAATATGCTGTGCATTCTTTACACGATAAGACAAGAATTTAACCACAGAATCAGTTACTAAAATCTAAGCCAGTAAAGTCAGAGTTTAATCTAGGCCGTTTCCGGAGAGAAAAATTGCCCTTCTTCCCCCTGGAAATTTCAAACTCCCCCCGGAAATTTTGGCATACTACACCAACTAACAGCAGCCCCCTTGCTAACTTCCCCCCGGCTTTGTCACTTCCCCCCCACCCCGGCAGTCCAGAGTCTACATTAAACACTGAGCAAAGTGTTATACATATTCATACTACTTTATAACTATACATGGTCATTTTATTAACACATTTTGATGAGAAAAACAATGAAGAAACAGTGACCGGCAAGATCAAGTTACTTTCATGCATTCAGACTGTTATGAACACTTTGGAAAAGACCATCACAAACTACGTTAGTAACAAGTATGCTTGATACCTGCATTGCTCAAACAATATTGCTAAGCAACCAGGACCCCATGGCAACTGCAAATGAGTCTAGACTGAGGTCAGTGAGCAACCAATTGTTTCTTTTTAACAACATCAACAGATCAAGAAAACCACGATACCCTGAAAAACACTAAATGCTTCCTTATAACTGGATTATATACATATGTATATATAAACATATACTGTACATACACTGTGTCCTGAAAAAAGAAAACTCCTTGAGAACTATGAAAAGCAATGTTGATTATTTATAATTATTTATTCCAGACCTCATGTAGACTGCTATTCATTCATTCATTCATTCATTTAAATCCTAATATAAAATTGAATTGAATATGATCTTCATTAGAAAATATTATGTTTGCTGGTCAACGGATCCGATGTAGTTATTGCGATATGTTTAGCGTTTCCCTTTTCTCCGGACACAGTGCATATAATAATTTAACGATACATTGAAATAACATTGCTAGGAAGATCTCAGTCTTATTGCAATCTTTACTGTTATCATTTTGGTTTTATAACAGATGAAGTCAACTAGAAGTCGGCGAATAAAGATCTTTCTTTTTCCGGCGCACAAGTTATTGTTTTGTAGTCGATCTCTGCATAGCTGTCGAAGTTTTGCGTATCTCCTTCATCATCAACTTTTGGCAAATATGGAACCTGAAGCAAAGCAGAAATGAAGGCAAAATAATTTTTTTCTTAAATTAACAAGTGGCCTTTACAATTACAATTCATTTAATATATACAGGGTGGGTCAATAAAACCGGTGCCACCCTGTTTTGCTGTCAATATTTTCACAACCCATGAGTCAAAATGCATGAAATTTGGTGTACCGGTACTTCTGCAGTGTTATATCCTGCAATAAAGCCTTTTCTTTCAAATTCCAAACAGAGCCACAGCGAGAATATTTGGCACCCGGGGTAAGGTATCAATCAAAACTTAAAACTAGCAATGACTTTTTTTTGGCTTATCTGATTTTTTCATCACCTTGAGGAGTAAATAAAGTTACTTGTGATGACCTTTTTTGCTTATCATACATACTGGCTATCATATCATACATGGTGGCTGTTTTAACATCTTGACTGTAAAACTCCCACCATGAATAAAAATCAAGACATGTATTCTGGCGCCTCCCCCAAGACGGCACCCCGGGCAGCTTGACCCCTGCTCCCACCTAATTACAGCTCTGATTCCAAAGTCAGTGGCGGCACGTAATGAAAACAAGGCAAGGATCATGAGTGGGATGCATTTATTTAGTAATATTTACAAAAAATATGAGGCACTACTATGCTTGGCTGCTGTAAATATATAGAATGTTTGATCAATATGCACCAAATAGAAGCAGGCAACTAAAGCAAAAAAGTTCAGCATTGTAAATGCCTTTATTTCAATATTTATATCATATTTATGTTAATCATTCATTTATCAGGAAGTTGACAAAGTCAGAGATATACTTGGCAAGACCTGATAAATGGAAATCACAAAACAGTCTGGAAATATCTTCACTTTTCAAATTAACAACATGCAAATTTCACTACACATGCCAAAGGTGTTACTAGCCATACTAAGCCAATTCTAACGAGGAAAAGACTCTATGCATAAAAAACAAAAACTTATATAAGCAACAATAAAAATTGAGTGTTTAACTTCTATAGCACCACTCCATAATGCATAAAGCATTAGCTGATGGTGCACAAACTCACAATTACACAAGATCCAGGATGTCCAGTCAGACAACCAGGTGACAGTTTATGATGGATAATCCAGGTGATCAAAAATATGGGGTTTTAATATTACTCTAAAAATTGGTAGTAAATCTTGAGTGTGCACACGAGGCTGAAGCAATGAGTTCAGAGTTGGGGGTGGCCACTTAGAAAGCACTAGTACAAAAACTGAAAACTGTATGAGAGAGAGAGAGAGAGAGAGAGAGAGAGAGAGAGAGAGAGAGAGAGAGAGAGAGAGAGAGAGAGAGAGAGAGAGAGAGAGAGAGAGAGAGAGAGAGAGAGAGAGAGAGAGAGAGAGAGAGAGAGAGAGAGAGGGGAGAGAGAGACCAATGCAGATGAGTATGAGTAGTGCATGTTGCCACTGCTACTCTTTCTGTCACTGCCTCTAGTCTAGCGAGTGAAGGCTGAGCCAATCCTAAATCTCATCAGCTATTAAAGAACGATACATCTGCTAGTCGAGTGGACAGGAAATTGACTGGCAGAGGCAAGTATGCATTCAATCCGAAAACCTAATTACCAATAACAGTTCCAAGGGAATTTCTCTGCCACGAAGATTTGATTAGGATTACGCATCAACAGTTCGCATACATTCATACATCTGTGTATTCGTGGATTTCCATGGTAACAGGAAAGAAGCCATGTTTAGGCTTTGTGATGCTGTGGGAATTTATAGAAAGGCCACAGAATGGAATTGCTTATCTAATAAAGCAGTGCAGGCAATTGTACCATGCAAGAGTCAACACTTTCAAGCCAAACTAACTCTTATGCAGGTCATTACCACGAAAGAGAATCCAGCCAAGCATAACTAATGCATAAAATGGATAATTGGTTCTAAGTCAAAAGTTATTTAAAAAGAGTTAGATAATTGAATCCTGATACTTATCTACTTTCAATTATCCTGATATTTATCTTCTAAGTTATTACAGTAATAAATATCAGATAATTATCTATATCTGTATTGGCCAAATGTCTGCAAAACTGACAAACACCCACTGAATCACTTGGAAAATTATTATTATTATGGAAGAAATGGCAAGTAATGAAAGCTCTTGTCATACTAAATGTTTTCATCAACAAACTGAACACATGCAAACAAATACAAAAAGGGGCCGTCCATAAAGCACATCACACTATATTTGGCCATTTTTACCCCTCCCCAGTCACAAACTGTCACAAATCTTAGCCCCCTCCGAAAGTAAGTCACAAATTTTGGATTTATAGCCCTTTAGCATGGTCCATAAATTACATCACACAGGTTTTCCATTTAATATACCTGTATTCGAGTTTCTTGTTCAATTTTCTGTAGCAAGACAAAGTATTTAACTTCCAACAATAATAACAAATATAACTGGGACCTAAAATTCTAAGCATCTCAGGCAAAAAGTTCTAATAAGCAATTAAACAAATGTCTTATACTATCTCTCCTATCATGTATATTATTTTAAGGTTCTATTTATACTGAAAGTGTGAAGTCACACTGGTCCTTACCCCTCCCCCTGTCACACTTTCTTAGACCCCTTTGCACTCGAGCATGACGTACTTTATGGACGACCCCCAAAGGCTGTCATTACAGGCACACAGAACTTTGGAAAACTGTGGATTCTGAACCGATTAAAGAGCTACACAGCCACTACTGTACAAAGTCATCTGTGATAATAAAGAGCACAGCCCATGACATATGCGGGCGATGATTATATCATAGATGCGCATAATTTGGTTAAATTTAAGCACAGGCTGCATGCAACAGTGTCACATGACCATCGCCACATCCATTTCTGTTTTATACCTCATTATCCCTGAAAGACCAGTTCTCCCAGTTCTGCTCGGGGTAGTCACAGAAATTACGCGTATCACCTGTGTGACGCACCCTCGGCACTACCGGGGCTAAAAAACAGGTCAACACCAGTCGAATGCCAGAAATCCATCCTACTCTGATTTTTAAATTGCTCCCAAAAATCGTATAACTGTTGCTATAAAAACGCTCCCATTAAATACGAAGATCCGATAACTGCTGCTATAAAAACGCTCCCATTTAATGCTAGACTCATGCTGGTTGAATTGCTTTCAACCAAAGATTTTTATGATGGCACAAAAATACACGTCGTCTTTGCATTTTCATCTGCTCAGTTCTATCACATTTGATTTACAAACAGAATTTTTACAATTTTTACATAAATGCATTACCGGTAAATGCTTCACACATCATATAATAAACTATAGCATACATTGTAAAACACCCTAGTCCTTGCAATGCCACATAAATTGGCCAATATACATACATACACACACACATACATACACACATACATACATACACACACACACATACATACATACATTACAACACATTAGATGAATTTTTCTGTGTAGAGATCAAATAAACAGCTGTATCCATCCAGCCAAGCAGTGTTTGTTGCCATTGTAAATAGACATTAACCCTCTAACCATGTATTTAACTGTAACTCAATGTAAAATTAAGCAAAAAGGGGTTAAGCAAAAAGAATCTGTGAAAAAAGTTCAAAATTACTGAGAAGAAAAAATGCTGTCACACTTTTTTTGAGAAAACATGGTGTGATCTCCAAATTTATTTAAATGCTATTATAAAAATACATACTGTGAAACTAAAAAATTATTTCATGTGCTGTATGTTACGTGCCAGTGGGGTGGGCAAAGTTCACTTGTTTCTTTAAGGGTACAGGTACATTTAAAAAAAGAGTGGGAACCATTGTACTAGGTTATAAAGTACTGCAGCGTACGGTCCTGTACAAAGTGCTACCATACTGGATGGTATTAGCTTATAATGCAACTAGGTTATAATGTAGGCCTACTTAATTTTACAGACCCGTTAATTACATTATAACAAAGTTCCAATGTACCAAAGTCTGAAAATTGGCACAAAATGAAATCTGTAAAAGGGAAACAGGAAAGGCTAACCTCTAATTTGCGTTTGTAGACATCGTCCCAACTGATGCTTCTAAACCATCTGTGATTCTTTACGTCATCTGACCCATTCTGCATCAAAACATTATGCAAACTTTACACAAATTTAAAGATATCTAATGCAATGTAACAGAATATTTGTATAGAATGTCTTCTGAATAATTATTCAGAAGCACTCATTCTGTGATTACTGATATAATAATGATAATGAAATATGATTATGGCAATAATAATGATGATAATAATAAAAAATTAAAATAACAATAATAAAATAATATACCGGTAAACCTGTAAACAAGAAACCAGCTCTTTTAAGCACCATCTTATCTCTCCATTGATTTTTTAGACATTTAACAGAGAATAGAGTTCTGAAAGACTTTGTATAGTGTCGTTTCAAATGGCTCATTATTTTTGTGGCATTTCGAATGCTTGAGAAAAAAATTGAGACAGAATATATGCACAAGTCTAGTACGGTTTGACACAACAAAGATGGGGACACAAGAATATGTGGTTTTAATTTCATTCAATCATTTTATTTATTTTTTGCATATCTACAGCCTATATATAGTCTAGAACAGATTACAATAATAAAACAAGGTATCTATTTTACAAATTTTGTGGTCTATAAAATTAATCAAGAAACCAGGTCTCTTAAGTGCCATCTTAGATCTCGATTGATTTTTAGACATTTGATAGAGAATAGAGTTCTGATATTTTAGTAGATGTGTCGTTTCAAATGAGAAAATTTTTGTTGCATATCGAATGTCTTATGATTATTCCTTTGAGACAGAATATATTGACAATTCTAGTATGGTTTGACACAACAAAGATGGGGACAGAAGAATATGTGGTTTTAATTCATTTCATCACTCTTCTGTAATTTATTTCATCACTCTTCTGAATTTTTGCATTTCTACAGCTTACTATAGCACTAGCCCTTACATTATCCAATTTCAAACATGGTATCAATTTTATAATATTTTGTGGCCTATTAATAAACCTGTAAAACAAGAAACCAGCTTTTTAAGAGCCATCTTATATCTCAATTGATATTTTTAGACATTTGACAGAGAATAGATTTCTGAAAGACTTTGTATAGTGTCGTTTCAAATGGCTCATTATTTTTTGTGGCATTTCGAATGCTTTAGAAAAAAATTGAGACAGAATATATTGACAATTCTAGTATGGTTTGACACAACAAAGATGGGGACACAAGAATATGTGGTTTTAATTCATTTCATCACTCTTCTGTATTTTTGCATAAATGACGATGATGATAATGATAATGATGATGATGATGATGATGATGATGATGATGATAATGATAATAATAATAATAATAATAATAATAATAATAATAATAATAATAATAATAATAATAATAATAATAATAATAATAATAATGCAATAACAATATTAATAATAACAACAATAATTTTGACTGATGGATTCAAAATTCATTTGTAAAAGAGCATGACATTCCAGAGTGGGAAACAGCATGGAGGAAAAGGCAGTTGGAAGAAGCATTTTAAGCTTAGAGCTGAAAATGCTCAATTCTTTGGAAGATCTGACAGTAGCTGAGGGAAGAGAGTTCCATGTTTTTGGGCCAGAAATAGAAAAAGAAAAAATATAACCACACATCTGCTATGTGCAACACAAGTGTGCACATCATAGGCATAGATTATTATAGTACAGAAACATATATCATCATCATCAGAGCTGCCTGGATACAAAAAAAAAAAAATACCAGGTCACTAATGTTCTGTCTGATGCAGTTTGATTTATGCTTGAAAAACGAAATTCCAATAAAGAACAAAAAAGTTGAAAAGAGTTTGTTATCAGTTTTAGTTAAACTACAAAATTAATATTATTGATGAAGAGTCACTACAAGAAACAAAGCATGGATGGATTTATGATTTGTGTACAAATATACGTTGTCACATGTTGTCTGTTTAATAAATGAAGAAAAGTGAGCGCGCACCTTCATATTGCCCAGTCGTTTTGTCCTATCTTGCACCAATAACTTTTTTATAAGATCCCTGAAAGACAAATTCAACCAGAATAATAATAATAATAATTAATAAATTAATTAGTAGTAGTAGCAGTAGTAGTAATCAGTGGCGGTTCCAATAAATCTTGGTGGGGGGAATGCAATGAATTTCTAGGAAGTTGGTGACTTGTAGGGAGCTTGGACACATAAACGCTGCTATCAAAAAATCCCGAAAACGGCTGTGAAGCAAAAAGTCAGTCGAGGGATGCATCCCCAGTCTTCCCCAACTTGGTACTGCCCTGTAGTAGTAGTAGTAGTAGTAGTAGTAGTAGTAGTAGTAGTAGTAGTAGTAGTAGTAGTAGTATAAGAAGACAAATTACAAACAAAGACTTATTCAAAACAAACCGTCTCCACATTCAATAACCTAGTTTCCGAGCTAACCCTTGAATCTGTTCACCTTTTCAACTGTCACTCCCACCTCGTCCAAACTGTTCCACTTGTCCACAACCCTTACACTAAAGAAATTTTCCTTTCTTTAATTACCAACTTAAATTTAATCAAAATCATTGAACTTCACAAAAAATCCACTATTTAGCAATATATTCAATGAGTCAGACAAGTGATTTTGAGTGGCCCAATGCCATCTCTGATGCTACATTCTTCATGCTGCTTAATATTGTAATATTGTAAATCATAACTACATAAGCAAAGGCTATCTGGATAAAATAGGTTATTGAATGCAGATGGTGAGATCAGTGGTTTTCACACAGGCTTACTTAGCCTCCTAAACCACTTTAAAATCACATTATTAAGCAACTTACCAAGAAATAAGAAGAAACACAAGAGAAACTAACTCAACAGCAAAATGACAACCCTTCCCCCAGTGTCATACCTTGCCACAGGGTCCATCTGCCTTGGCCAGTCGATTTTCCCAGCCAAGATTTTTTCATAAATACCGAATGGATTGTCGTCAAAGTACGGGGGATAGCTGAAACAAGAGCACACACACTGGCAAAATCTAATCAGTTCACCAATTTTCTCCACAAAAAAGAACAACATTACTCTCGGGAAATTATTGCAGAAACTTTGAATTTATTAAATTCTTGAGAACATAGCTATGCCACAACCACCACCACCACCCACCACCCCTCCAAAGCCATCACCATCACCATAAACATATCAAGAAAGAAGAAGAGTGATATAACAACAGAGGTAGAAATAATCAAATTACAACCAGCACACTGTACCTTGGGATTTTCAAGTGCATACAAAATGCAACTTTCAACGTGGTAAAGTGATAAAGATTGAAGACATTGCTAATGAAAAGATCAGCAGACTGCTTAAACTGAAAAGCTCTTTACCAGAGTATTTCTATTTGTGACACCACTAATCACTAGCATGGCCATGATGGGGTGACCCATTGGCGCCCCCACATTAGGGCAAGAGGGGCACTTGTACCTCTGGAAAATGCAAATACCAATATTTCACAGTGAAATTTGACAACCTTGCTAAAATATTAGCCGTGACCATTGTGTTAAAATGTGTTTTGCCCCTCCTGGAAAAATTTCTGTGGTCGTCCATGGATGACTGGGGGCGCCCATTCGGACACTGGGGAGCAGTTGTGGAACCAGCACAAAACTGGTGAGACATTTTTGCTGGGTGGGGAAGGAGGGCGACCAAAACAGAAAAAAAGTTGTAACAGCTTAGTCCTCAATAACAAATCATAGTCTAAAATAGGTTCCAGAGCTAACCGAGAATTCAACCTCAATCTATTTTTAAAATTTGCTAAAACTCATGATGCTCTCCCAGGTCCCCTAGTTGGACTAAATGTGTAATTCTTGTGTGATTCTTTGAATGTGTTCATGCAGTTCTTATAGGACGAGTTACCACAATAATGAGTGCGTTGTAATAATAATAATAATAAAATAATAATAATAATAATAATAAAATAAGAAATGTATAATCAATTATAATAATAGTAATAATAAATGGAATGTGTGTCTATTTCCAGCTAACTAGTGCAGATACTTTTAAAGCTGCAGGCAAAGTAAATAATTGCATTTGGCAATAACCGGAAAAGTGGAGGGAATAAAGTGAAAAACTGCCCATTTTGTTTGAGGATAAAAGAATAATTTTTAAAAGAGGATTTCAAGAGAACAAAGTGGAAATCCGTGTCGTGTGGACACAGCAATTTTAAAGAAGAAGAAAGAAGTGCAGATACAAGAGGACCCTTTGAACAGAACAGCACCAGTCACCTATGCCTAACTAGAGGTAAGGTGATCACCGAATAGCTGTTATGTAATCTGAAAATTTTCACAAATTCTCCAGATTTGAATCTAATATTAGTGATAAAATTTCGAGAGGGCTCTGATCACAGACCCCGTTCAGAGAGCTCACCATGCTCTCCCTCAAGCCCCCAGCCAGGGCTGAAAATGTCAGTCTGAATAAGCCTTTGCCCCCCAATCCGGAACCCTGGACACCCTCTGAACTCAAATACTAAATAGTAAATGTAAAAGATATGCCACAGACATTGATTTGTGAATTAATGTCTTCATCATGATATTTTGGTCTTGCTATCAATTGTCTTAGTCACACCGCTACCCTAGAAGAAGAAGAAAAAGAAGAAGAAGAAGAAGAAGAAGCTGATGAAACATAAGTGAACAGGACAACCATATAACAGAAAAGCATTGTCCAAGTGTTGTTGGTATGCAATCAAATACTGAGACTAGAATGCTGATGATCATTAGCGTCACCACGGGGGGGATGAGGCAACCCCTCTCCAACCTGACCCCAGACCACCTATCAGATTCACGCAAATCCAGTGAGAAAGTTTTTGTGGAGGGGTGTGTGGGATGGGGGTAATGTATCTGACATGCCAGCCCCCTTTTGCGCCCCAACCCAAAATTCCTGGCGACGCCACTGCTGATGATCAAGACATCACAGTAATCTTACCCGACGAGCATTTCGTAGATGAGTATTCCAAGTGCCCACCAGTCGACGGCCTTGTTGTGACCTTTGCTCTGGATTATTTCGGGGGCGAGGTACTCGGGGGTACCACACAGCGTCCACGTCCTGCGATATCAACATTCGGGTAAAATCGGTTGTAACAATGCTATGGTTTTGAACAGTTACCATAAAAACCCCAAAATAGAAACAAAGGTAAAGGCAGTCCAATATTCAAATGTGAGCATCGGAACCAGTATTCGAGAAATCAGAGCGTCTGGTTTTAAAATTTGCTAAAATTCATGAACTTTGCGTTGAATTTAAAATTTAGTAAAATCCAGCAATACAGTAACTTTGGTTGGGCTACTTATGTGATGATCAGTTGAACTTGAACTCCAACAAATAGTCTGAATGATTGCAAAAGTAGAACCATAACTAAATTAAGTAATATTCAGACAGGTAAGCTAGAGCTGCAGACGATTGCTAAAGCCCAAATAGTGAAATAATTGCAATGGCTTCTCTATAAAGTGAAACACTCCATTTTGTTTGAGTCATTCAAGTCATTTTCTAAAGAAATTTTAAAATTCCTTTGCACCATGTCGTGTGGAACTGAATTTTAAAGGTACACAACAACTCAGGTGGCTTTACACCACTAACCTAGAACGGTATGCCACTGCTTTTTCCAGGTCTGCTTTACCCCTGTTTACCCTGTTGGTTTCACTTTGTTACTCACTTATTTATACTAAAGTGATGGAAGTCAGAGTTGATCATGAGTAGCTCCATCACTTGATCCAGGATAGTCACCCATCCAAGTACCAAGCCACTTTCACTCTGCTTAACTTTGGTGTACCCTTGAACACCGATCTGACAAATGCCAACTGGAATGAGTGAGTCGAATCCTAGTGATGATATCTTAGGGCAGAAACAATAGCATAATGTCCATTGGACCAGGGCAGAAATGGTGCATCAGTTCGACGACCATATATCAGGGCCAACTTACATACCTATTGTTTGATTTTCACAAAAAACAGTGGCAGAAGCCTCTTTCACCCCAAAATGTTCAACCTCCAGTGGGGGTTTGGGTGGGTGTGGGCTGGAGGCTTAAACCCCAATCTCCTTGGCAAGTCAAACACTAAATAGAGGTTAATAATTACATAAGGAGAAGATTTCTGTTAGGAAAGCCAAGGGACATATTCCAATTAGTAGCAATGTAATGAGAAGCTGTAATGCAATGAGTTGTAATGTAATAAGTTGTAATGTAATGAGAAGTCAGCCTATAATTCACAACTCAAACTCCCCAAACACTCTGCTAAGCACATAAATACATACTTACATACTCTAGCTATTTATATTGCACCTGTTTGATAGATCTATGTTAAGCGCATTACAATGTCAAAAATAAACACAGCAACATTTTATTTCCTGTCACAAATGTCTTATCATTATCTATAATTACTACAGGAGTGAGTACCGTATTTTATCCCTTCACATATGCCTTTGTGCCTGTAAATAAGGTTCGGTTTTACTATGTAGGTCTAATTCAACATGTTAATAAACCAACCTATAGTAGACAGCATTAGAAATATCAAGCATAGATAAAGCAAGTGATATGTTATAGAGTGAATGTAGTTCTAGTGCATATACGTGAATGATAACAGTGATAACAGAAGAGAGACAGACAAACAGGCAGACAGACTGACTGACAGACAGAGAGAGCAGCAGCAGCAGCAGCAGCACTGATCGTCCTCCCAGTTTGAGTGAAATTGAATGGAAGAGAAAACCTGGTCTTACACATTTTTAGCCAATCTGCCCTGGAGTTCGCTGGAAAAACAAGTAGAACTACAAGATTACTGACTATAATTAACTGCCACACCAGAGTCTACTGATTAATCCTTTCCCTTAAATTACCGGCATATGCACCTGCTGACAAAAAAATTCACTACTAAGCAATCAAATAGGCACCCTCAACACAAATCTTAAATAAATGCAACACACACACAAACACACACACACAAGTAGACATACCACCATCACAGCGGCAGATTTTCAAAAAAGCAGCAGGATGCAAACTACTCCAGCTCCAAAACTTTCAACCTCCCGTAGAGGGCATAAGGTAGCTAAAACCAATTTTTTCACCTCTCCAAGGGTGTCGATCATGGTCAGCATTGCAGGGTGCTAAATTTCTCCAAACCCCCCACCACTACCCCCACCCCAGCATGTGAAACACTGATCATCAACTAAAAGCCAGAGGTTGAATCATAATAAATCCACTTCTTTGAACTGTTGAACAGAAATCTTCGATAGACAGATTTGTCACTGCCAAGCACAAATTCTTTTATGAAAAAATCATTCCATAGAAACTTACATCAAACTTTAAAGGGCTCCTTCTCTTCTAACTCAATAAATCGAGGCCATGAATTAATTAGAAAATCTCTTCTTTAACCTCTTGCTCTTTGGCAAATGTATTGAAATCAGTCAATCCTAATAATACAACTCTTCAGACATTCGACAAAGCCAATGTACAAATCATACCAATTGTATTGAAGAACCACACAACAGAGCCTCACATAAGCAACACAAACTTCCAAGAGCACATTCGTATGGCCCATCCATAAGCAATAAATTACCATGCCATTTATTGCTATAGTAAATAGATAAATGAGCAATAAATGGCATGGGAATTTATTGCTTATGGATGGACTTGATGAATGTGCTCTTGGAAGTTTGAGTTGCTTCTGTAAGGCTCTGTTGCGTGATTCTTCAATACATGCGTTGCTCTTAATTAGGCATTAGTTTCAGCTGAGAGACATAAAACAAACACGAATGCAATGTAAGGGGGCGGAAGATGGCAGAGTGGGTTACGTGCTGGAGCGTCAGGCTGATGGAGTGGGTTCAAGCCCCGTTAGTGCCCCTAGTGGCTTTCACACTGGCAGTAATGCCTCCTAAGCCACTCTAAATCATGCTAAGACTTGTACAGCATCTTTTCCATCTCTATTCGGAAGCTCTAAATCAGCGGTTCTCAACTTTTATAGTGCCGTGACCCTTTGAATTCAATTCCCCATGATGTGGCGACCCCCTAACTGCAAAATTATTTTCGTTCACAATGTAAACTGATACAAATAATAATGATACGACAATCAAAATGTTCGAAATTGTTATTATTTAATTGTCTCTATGTCTATCCTCAAATGACAATTATAGTAAAACAACTAGTACGTCGTAACTATCACTGAGGAAATTTTGTACAATAACAAGAAAAGAGACAACCCCATATTTCTGATGGTCTCGGGTGACCCCTGGCAAATCGTCATTCGACCCCCATGGGGGTCGCGACCCACAGGTTGAGAACCGCTGCTCTAAAGTCTAAACATAACAATTTGATACTATCAGTGCACCACTAATATTATATGGATCAGAAACATGGATCTTAAAACGACCAGATGAAAACAGACTGCTAGCAACAGAAATGAGCTGCATGCAAAAGATCTTGGGAGTAAACAGACCACACAGAATTAGAAATGAAGACATCAGATGATAAAGACAGGGATGCAAGAGACAATAATAGATACAATAGGTCCAGGAAAAAGTGGATGGATAACATCAAAGAAGACCTTGACCAGATATCAGTAATCCATGGAAAGAGACTAACAACAGAAAAGGATAAGAAAGCAACTATGATGATGGTGATGATGATGATTAAGCAACCGGCTATTACATCTACATAACCTACTCCCTCTAATTTCTCACAATTCCCAGAGCTCTAACACTAACAAGGCAGCCTGGAGAGCAAATCAGTTTTCATCTGCCAATTGCTTTCAAATGTCCGGCATAATTTATTCATCAAACATTTCACAGATGCTGCACATCAGTTCACAATAGGACCAATGATTTGCAACCGCCTGTTGTACTTCTGTCTCCATTCATACATTTATATCTCAGATGTGAATCAATAAAGCCATAAATCAATGTACAAGTTGTTACATTGGGACACACACACACACACACACACACACACACACACAGCTGAACACATAGCAGTCTGTGCTGCTTCTATTGTGACTTATAGAAAGAAGACCAATTGCTATCACCATATAGACAGTACTGCTCAAAAAATTGTGAACACACGTGGATTTCGAAGCAAAATAAAGTTTAAGGCTTGTTGAAACATTGCAGTCATATTCAAGAACTTCTTCTTCTTTCAGGTGCCATGCAGCCATGGACTTCCACTTTTCTCGAAGTGTTCCTCAGGAGTTCGATGTTATTTCCTATCCCCATTTTTCTCATTCTGTCTGTATATTTTGATCTTTGTTTTCTCTTGATCTTTTACCCTCCACCATGCCTGTCACTGCCAAGTTTTCTAATCCTTCTTTTCTCATCACGAAAAAAATTTCATCTGTCTTAACTTGATGGTAGTCATCAGTGTTCGTCTCTCTTCCATCATCTGTAGTACTTCTTCGTTAGTTCTCTTGTCTATTCAAGAACACCAATACTGTATTTTTTCATTAATTATACTATTCTACGATTGATGTACTGAAGGCTATAGATATGCAAAAATTCAGAAGAGTGTTGAAACAAATTTTATCCACATTAAATCCTAAATTCATTTACGCTATTTTACTAGCTTACTGTTTTACTTCTTTACTACTTACACACACAACAGAATAATACATTACAGCTTGAAATTAATTAACCCATTATCTGTTCATTTATTTATAATGTAATGTAAAATGGACAAGTATTCTCGGGTCAAATGGGAAAAGGGTTAATGCTAATCACAATGTGGTTCTCACACAGATAAGGTCCTATCAAACCACTCCAAACCCAGTTATTATAATTACCGGTATATTTATAAATAGTATGAGTTAACCAAAAACTAATACAACAGGGTTCAAGTGAGGGCTGTCATGAAATAAGAATCTAAACCAAATAACACAGTGCACAGATTGCATAAACAGGTCGTCTACAATGTATTTGACCCAGTGTGCGAGACGTTGCAATGCTCTAAATCTGTCTGAAAAACAGTACCGGTATCAGCAACAGTTGCTGCTATGCAACGTAAGTGAACAGGACAACCAAATATGAGAAAACCGTTGTTCAAGTGTTGTTGGTATGCAACCGAATACTAAGACTCAATCATTTGCAAACATTCATTATAAGCATATATTCATTGTCTTGATAAATTCTACTAGTGACTATAAATCACACTTTTCTAATCAATAATCTGTAATGGAACATTTGCAGAGCAGCTCCAGATAAAAACTTGGAACTATTGCTCCTAATTTTAGACCTACTAGGCCACTGCATGTTGAATTAAAAAAATTAGCTACATACGGTATGTATTTGCATCATAAATAACAGATTGTAGATTTTGATAAGTGAAAATATCAGTTATCATCATCATCATCATCATCATCATCATCATCATCATCATCATCATCATCATCATCATCATCATCATCACCACCTCACCACATGACTGTTAATGCATATTAAGTCATTCCCAAAATTTAAAAATGAAAACAGACAAATCTGCTTACAAAGAGCAGACCTGTACTGGTAATGTTTCTACCAACAGAAACAACACTGCTCAAAATTTAAACCAATATAAGAATTACAGACAGTATTCCTAAACATCCGACTGGAAAGGAAATCAACCGAAGAGACCAGTTATCTCACCTGTCTTCCAGCCTTTTAGCAAAACCAAAATCCGTAATCTTCAGATGTCCTTCTCTATCGAGAAGCAGATTTTCTGGTTTGAGATCCCTGTAGACGACCGATAGCGAGTGGAGATAGTCAAGAGCAAGAACAATCTCACACGTGTAGAAAAGACTCGCAGCGCTTGTGAAATGCCCGGCGTTTCGTAGATACGTGAACAGCTCGCCGCCGCAGATGTATTCGAGCAGCATGTAGAGAAAGCGGTCATTGTGATCGGTCCATAATCTACGCAAGATCAGTCGAAAACCACAGAAAATATAACTGGAAACTGCCTCAGAAATGATAAATGGATCAGAAACATAATGAATATCATCTCATCGACCATTACACACTTATTATGATGATGGATTAACAGGTTTATTCCATATAAGCCCATAACCTAGGTATATATATATATATATATATATATATATATATAACCTTAAATATTTTGTTACATTACATTACATTACATAACTATGACAGTATCAAATCTAGAACTAAATCACATTTGTTTCTGCTACTCTTTTCCTCCACAGTCTGTCTCACTTCCCCCCCCCCCCACTCTGACTGATGTCTGGAAGTGACCTGGTCTTTTACTGCATGGATTTGAAGTACCATCAAGCGATACCTTTGCGTATAAGAAATGGCGCTGGATAAATTAATAAATAATGACAATGATAATGAAGACCTCAAACAAAATGAAGATTGTCAAATTGGCTTCAAAAAGATATGCTCTAAAATTTGGTAATAACAAAACGAGTAGACCTATTTTTCTTTCAAAATCAGCAAAGGACTTTAAAAACACACACACACACACACACACACCTCTGAGTAATCAATTTAAGAAGTGCAACATACATTTCTCCTTTACATTACCAGTACATGCAACTTTACAGCTTTGGTTTTTCTTAAACACAGCAAGAACCTAGTTGGACAAAATCTTGCAGAAAATTTGAAACTGTGAAATTTCAAGCTATTGTACCAGTATACTTTATAGACAATTCACAGCATAACTACTGCCACAATAAAGGGAGATAAGAAGATTAAAGCTAAAAGATAATAATAATAATAATAATAATAATAATAATAATAATAATAATAATAATAATAATAATAATGAACTGATTATAATTGTGGAGGCATATCATACAAGTACTGCTAGGGCAACTAACAGTTGAAAATACAGCATATCTGACAACAATCAATGATCTGGATAACTAGAGACAGAGCAGTTTTCAGTCCTCATTTAATGATAACAGAAGATTTAAGATAACAGAAGATTTAGGATAACAAATGATTAAAGACAATTCATGGAAGATGTAATAATCCGTGTAATAGAAGATTGAAAATAGTTAAGTGCTGGTTTGTTTCATATCATCAGGGATAACAGAAGAGCAATTTATGAATCACCATTGATAATATCACTTGTACCATCCTGTACAAGGAGTGATGACAGAGAAAAACCAACTGGAGAAAGTTGTGTTTGCATATGACGCACGCTTCATCGCTGCTGGTACAAATCCATCATTGCTGACAAAGAGTGCAACGATGACATGAGCAAGATCCAGGCAAAACTTCTGTGAATTGCCCTGGTGTCTTTGAGCAATATCTCCCGAATCCTCAACAAACCAATCTGCAGCCAACATGGAAGAATGTAGGATGGAAAAACTTCCGACATGCTGCAGGATCCAAGGCGGGGGGGGGAAGATTGGCAGCAAATTAGGTCAAGAACTGAGCTCTGCTAATCGAGGGTTATCTGCAACTAAAGATAGCAACCGTGATACATCACTTTGACTCATCCAGGCCAACCGTACTATGCAACACCGGAAAATCCTCCTGGCAATCGGCTTTTTCCATCTTCTCTTCCATCTGCAGCCATTCCAGCTGTCTCGCCCTTGCATACACTGGCTTCCACGGCTATTAATTCTTTAAACTCAATGACTTATAGATTCCCAATTCAGCAGAATTCCCCAAACAGCAGAAGAGACTTGAGCTCTCTCGTTAGCTTCAAGACAATGGGAACACAGCATAACGAAGGATGCACTAAATCCACCAAACCATTAGAATCACATTTTTCCTCAGTAATTCAGATTTTTTCATTGTACGGTACACTGATCATACATCATGTGTCAGAACACATGGTCACTGAGTCTTTGTATAACTATTTAGTGCACTTAGTGCATGACTAATGCAGTATGAAGTCAAGATGTCAGCAAGGAACTCTCTTACTGATTACATAACAAAAGTGAAAACATTCTTGTACTGAAATCAATTGAATTGGAGCCAACTGAATTTTGTTACTACAATTTTTTGTTACAGTTGTTATACACATTTTGTTACAACATTTCATGACTACATAAATGAGACTCAGAGTTAAAATGGGAGCCAAAATATCAGTACAACTCAAAACACATCACAGATATCGACATTTTAAATTATAAAGACAACAAAAATTAAGTTCATTGAAAATTTGTGGGGCGGATCTATCGAAATCACTCATTTTATCAACAAACTTTTAACAACAGAGTTCAACTTTAAGATTTCTATTTCTTGCTACTTGTATACAGTATAAAACCGTAAAATAATTTAAAATCGTCCCTTGTGCACCAGTTCAATTTTAAAATGATCCTTACAATAGACCTGTATCAGCCCAATACAAATATGCACATTTTCAACAAATCTCCTCACATATACCAAAAGCCGATGAACAGTTCGTGAAGAATCTAAAGACACATTTGTTCAATGCGTCGTATTACTGCTAACCTTATGCTGTGAAGTACTTCTGATTTAGGCTTAGGCCTTGTTATCAATGTTCCCTCTAAGGTATAAGCACGAATTTAAGTGGTAGCGCACAACATTTCTTTGTTTCATTGACAATTTATTTTGCTCAACGGGTATTACGTACGTTTCCCAAAAAGTATGATTTCGGTAGGTTCATTTGACTGAGGTGATTTATTTATTTAGGCATGAGCAGAGTTAGTCGTGGTTGTTTATTTATCCCTAGACGCCAACGCGTTTGTTTTGCCCAATCAGTGTCGTTTATATCTGCTGATATTTGTACGCATGCGCAGCCTGCAGGCTGCAGCTAAAAATTTGCATAATAGGCGCCATTATATGAACAGCGCCCATTGGGTGATTTGGGTTACACATGTCATACGTGAGTCAATTTATCAAGGACACCGGGATTATTAGTACACATTTATGACATTTTGCTTGATAATTAATTTGACTAAAGACAGACGTGAACAAATCTAGTATATATTCTTTCTTCTTCTTTCTTTCCTTCCGTCTTTCCCTATTGGGTTGGACGATGGGTCTGAACGAGTTCCTTCCACTTCTGTCTGTCTCTTGCTGCTCTGGTCAATTGGATGAAGTTCATTTGCATTTCTCCTGCATCCTCTTTTAAGTTTTCTATCCATGTTTTTCTTGGTCTTCCTTTTCTTCTTTTCCCCTCAACATAGTTGTATAGTGCTTTCTTTGGTAGTCTTTCTTCCTTCATTCTTTCAACATGACCAAACCATTTCAGTCTTCGTTTCTGTATTGATTCGAGTATCGTTTCTTTTGCTCTGTCTTTTCTCTGATCGTTTCATTTCTTATTCTTTGACTTCTGCTGACTCCTGCTATTCCTCTTAGCCAGTTCATTTCTGCAGTCATTAATCTTCTTTCGTCTTTCTTCTTTATGGTCCAGCATTCTGATCCATATAATAGTATTGGTTTGATCAGTGTATTATATAGCTTTAGTTTTGTTTTCAGTGATATTTGTTTGTCTTTCCATATCTTCTGAAGTTTTCCAAATGCTGCACTTGCTAGTCCAATTCTCCTTATTATGTCTTCTTCACTTAGGCCATCTTCTGTCAGTACTGATCCTAGGTATACGAATTTTGGTACTTGTTCTATTACTTCCTCCTTTAGTTTTAGATTAACTTTCCCCTTCTTGTTCCCCTGACCATTGCTTTAGTTTTCTGTATATTTATTTTTAGCCCCACTTCTTCTCCGGCCTTGTTTATTTCATTGGTTAATATTTGTAGGTGATCTGCTTTTGTTGTTATCACATCTATGTCATCTGCAAACCTTAAGTTATTTATTGTTTGTCCATATACTTTTACTCCAGCATCTTCTTCTTTTGTGTTTTGTATTGCTTTTGCATTACCACATCTAGTATGATATTGAATAGCAGTGGAGATAGGCCACATCCTTGTCTCTGTTCCAATTGTTATCTCAAACCATTCTGTTAGTTCCCCATTAATTTTCACTCTGCTCATTGTTTTACTGTATAAGTTTTTTATGAGATTCACTAGCTTCTCTGGAATACCATAGTGCTTCAGTGCTTGCCATAGATCTTCATGCTGTATGCTGTCAAATGCTTGTTTGAAGTCAATGAAATTGTGGTATATTTTCTTGTTTGTTTCGCAATATTTTTCTACTATCCTTCTGATCGTATGTATTTGATCAATTGTACTCCTTCCCATTCTGAAGCCTGCTTGTTCCTCTGTCAATATTTCTTCTGAGTAGTGTTTGAGTCTTTGTTGTAGCACATTTGTATATATTTTCCCTGGTATACTGAGTAAGCTTATTCCTCTATAATTATTGCAGTTTGTTTTATCCCCTTTTTTATGTATTGGTACTATTATGGCTTTTCCCCATTCCTCTGGTGATTTTTCTTCTTCGAATATTTTATTGCATAGTATATATTAGTTTTATCAAATCGCTTTATTTCTTAATTAGGTTTTGAACAACTTTCATTTTCGCCAACGATATATTGAATTTGAAATATATTGATATAAGTACTGTTTAATTTCTTACATTTATTGTTGGTATACATCAGTGGTGCACAACGTCCGGCCCGCGGGCCACATCCGGCCCGCGACGACTCGCCATGTGGCCCGCGAGAACTAAATGAAAATACCAATATGTCACGCCTTCTCTCAATGCCGTTCGTGACGGCTTTAGAGCCCAGGATGTTGTTAAAAATTAAATCTCTAGTGTTCATATCTCTAAATTTTGCTGCGGTCATGACGAGTAGACTGGGTCACTGTTTGCTTAGCTGCAGAAAAACGTTGTATGACTGCTATGCCAATCGATATCTGTAAGCTGGTTGCAGAGGTGCAAACAGCCATCACACTGACTTCCTGGTTTCAATCTTTCAAACTGCTAGTGACAAAGTTAAAACTGCTAGTGACAGATACAATGGTCCAATGTGTTTGGTTATTGTACACTAAGTTTGGGCCTATAACGTTAGATTATGAACTGTTTCTATAAGTCTTATAAGACTAGTATAAGAATACTTTAGATTCTGCTAAATATGATTAACTTTAACATAGCGTATAACTATAAACTTTATGTTTAGAAACTTATATAAAGGCATAACCATGCCTTACTGTACTGATATTGTATAAGACACTTTACAGTAGTGTACAATGTATCTCAACTTAAAAAGTGTACTAAATTGTAATAAACTTGAAGCAAAGACATAGATGGCAGTCGTTAGTTGAGTCTGGCCCCGATTGGCGAAGGATTTCAGAAATATAACAGTGGCCCGCGGCCGAAAAAGGTTGTGCATCACTGGTATACAAAATATAGCATTGATTGATTAATATTGATGTAAGCACTCATGACGAAACTATTTCCGCTCACGAAAAATCTGGTGCGCTCACGGTCTCGAAAAATTAGAGGGAACATTGCTTGTTATAGGACTATATAAACTGTCAGATAATAATAATAATAATAATAATAATAATAATAATAATAATAATAATAATAATAAAAGCTGTTGGTTTATAGTGGACAGCACTCACAGGAGTACTTGACCTATGGAGTTACATTCACAGATTCTTGAAACTATAACATAGACAACAGATGTTGTCTGTACAATGTGCTTCTTCCTAAACTCTGTATGGGTAATCTGTATCAGTGGCAAAGGGAGGGTTTGTGGTGCCTGAGGGCAAAGTAGACACCGAATTTTCAATACCCCATTGAAGGCATGCATGTTCTTGAAAGAAATTTCAGTCATGATGATGATATTGATATTCTGATGATGATAATGATGTTACCTAACTGGCAACCAACAATTAAGCAACTCAGGGATGTTAAAATCGATCCTGAAAAGAACCAGCACAAAAGGACGCATCAACAACGAAAGCATCTTCAGATCTACTCACAATCGGACGATGAACGGGTGTTTAACAGCGAGAAGGATTTCCTTTTCGCTTTTGACGTGTTCGACCTGCTTCAATCGGACGACTTCGGTGATCGGAAGCATTTTCAGAGCAAAGTACTCCAAAGTGGGTTTGTGACGCACAAGAACCACGCGACCAAACGTCCCCGTGCCTATAAAAAGTTGTCATCACCATTCAAGTATAAATTATTTTTCAACCCTTATTAGTATTAATATTACTATGTTCCATCCCATCCCATGAAACTTATGGGACAGAGCTAATCTTAATTTTTCTAATTTTTTTTACTTCTTTGAAGCCTGTGGCTCTTCTTTTTTCTTCATATATTTCCATCTATATTTTGTGGTGGGATATTAAAGTTAATAGCTAATAAATTCTGTCATTTTACATGTCTCTCTGTACATGTAGTTCTATTTAGTAGACACTAAACCTAAACTTTCATAAATTTCATAAATTTCATAATTTTATTTGAACTGTATCCCATAGCAATATTCTATATTAATATGATAATGGGAATCACATGGGATGGGCATAAATTGCCATGGGATGTGATAGAAAAGTGTGTCCTAAAGACAAAAGCTTTGGAATTTGAGCAAAACCATTGAGAAATGGTGTGTGTGTGGGGGGGGGTTAGGTAGCAAGATTGAAGAGAATAAGTGAATGTGCAAAGAATTCCCTGGTGTGTGTGTGTGTGTGTGTGTGTATGTGTGTGACTTCCCCACTCGAAGTATATCCATCACAGATATGAAAATCAAAGCATACTCATAGATAAAGACTTTCCATCTTTTCACATTTCATTCTGAGCCACTCTGTTCAAAAGCCTACGTGGTAACATTAGACAAAATGATTTTAAACTAAAGCACAGATTAAGGATCTCATCTGTAAATAAGTCAGAAAAAACAATACACAATGCTGAATGTCAGAATACATTAAATGTGATACTTTCAAAACAGTCAATTGATACATGAATTAAAGCTGCTCAGATTTCAACTACAGGTCAGGGGCCAAAAGGTCAATGGCATAGAATTTCTCTATCAGTAAAACTGTCAGGTAATTTACAGTTTCTTAACAAGGTATGTTCTCAGTTAAAGAGCATGTTAACAGCATGGACAAAACTGTTATATTGCCTGATCACTGTTCAAACTGTGAACTGCCACTTAGAAGATAAGATATTGTTTGTAATATAATGTAAACGAATATTTGTATGGCACCTCTGATCACTGCATATCAATAAGCAATGCATATTTGGTATCTTCCAACTATCTATGTTGTGTGAGATTTGCCATGAGAGTTGCGGTTGGAACCTTTAAAATTAACTGGACCTGCTGTAAGCAATCTCCACTGGTAAATTCTGATCTGGGACTATCCCAACCCCAATGCTTATAGAAAAATCATTGCGCCATTGTAGTAGTAAGTACATCTTGTCTGCGGTGGTTCATGAATGAAATCAAGAGGTCAGTCCATACTTCCTGGTTTCTGCTACATGAGGGGGGGGGTAGGCAATCAGGAATAGATATTTTTAGCCTAGACTCTAAACTTGAAGGTAGAAAGACAATCAATCTAGTGGATCTGTACTGGCAAAGAACAGATACGCCAGGTCAAACCTCTTTGGCAAATCAAATCGAAAACTGGTAGACATGCAACAACTGAATGAGACTGAACTTTTAAATTGAGCAAACCTTATGTCAATATTGTAGCATTTTTAATTAAACTACCACCCAATGTCAACCATACAATGTTGACCTGCACATCCACCATTGCTAGATTCAATATTTGAGACCTAGTCAATGGGTTTATAAGCATTCAACCACGTCATTGGAGTGTGCAGGATTAGGGCGGACAAAAAAATTCCCACTTCTATTCAACTGTGCACAAATGTTCAAACTACGGACAAAAAAATTCCCACTTCTATTCAACTGTGCACAAATGTTCAAACTACAGGTAATATTTGCAGGATAGTTTGGAAAGTAAATAGAAATGAATCTTGTGCATACAGAGTATTGCAATCCTTTTAACTTCCTGGCAACACCTTAAAGCCTGCAAACCAATAGAACATCAGACCTAGCTATTTGGCAATTATTACGAACTTCTTCTGATTCAGCAAGACACCAGTCAGATCGAATGAAGGGATAATGATAATAACTGGGAGAGAATTTTGAAGCAGAGACCTCACACAACTCTCAGACAGACCACACAGACAGCCGGATTCATTTTCTCCGGCATCCAAACCCATTTCATTCTCATAGCTAGTAGACCGTTGCAGGCAGAGGATCTTACAAATCAGTTATATTATTATGAAAGGCTCATAGAAATTGAAACCACAGTCTGCTGTGGTCCATGCATAGCAATTACCGGTATCCATTTTTACAAAAATTCCGGAAGGCAGAACTGGTACATCAAAGTTGATGAATAAATGCAAAACTTTGCTCTGTAAGTCTGTTTGGCTCTGTCAGTAGAAGAGAGAGAGAGAGAGAGAGAGAGAGAGAGAGAGAGAGAGAGAGAGAGAGAGAGAGAGAGAGAGAGAGAGAGACAGGCAGACAGACAGACAGACAGTGAGGTGAGAGAGACAGAGACAGAAAGAGAGACAGACACAGTGAGGAGAGAGAGAGACCGAGACAGAACCAGAAAGAGAGAGACAGAGTGACAGACAGACAGACAGACATCTATGGATCTCTACCAGTACTCGCCTGCAGGATCATGACAATACGTGGTCCCCAAAACCATACCAATTCTGTCAAAGATTCTGATGAGTAAGTACTACTAGCAGGCAGTACTTGGAACTCTTCTGCAGTACTTGTTGGAACTCCTCTTCCTGAAATCTTCTGATCACCATGGTACTGCATAAACTGCACTTAAATAAACTTGCCAAAGAGACATTACATAATATCAGATGCCCCTGGATTTTATTTCTTAAAACACAGGCTAAGAACCAGCATTTTCAACTCGTATATTGACAGACATCCAAAAGTGAAAACTGAACATTGGTCTTGTTCTGAATATCAGCAACTAATCTGTTGCTGAAAGTTAATATCTCTTGTTACAAAAGACATCATCTACGCTGCAATATCAGCTCTTTCATTACCATATGTTAAGGTCACAATGTCACTGTCAGTGGTAAAATACAATACAATGCGATCGTGGCGACTGATTTTTCCATCACGTATCACCTCAACGTTTATGCAAATTCTCTTCAATGCATCAACTAGACATAGAAAGAGATACTGTCCGTAGAAACATATAATTAACCCGAAAACCCATAGATATGGAATTGAACAGAGCAGGAAAGGGCCATGTGGATGGTGGGAATTTATTGAAAAAAGGATAAATGAAAAAAATAAAGATAATTAGCGTAATTTGCAGCTTTATATATTCAAGATAAGGGATAAAGTACCAGAAGCTGGAAAATGAGTTGGAATATGCTGCATGGGTTTTGGACAGACTCTGTATAATTAATTCTCTACTTACATTAGACAAAACATTTTTCTATTTTCCTTTAGACTTGTTGGAGTTATTTCAAATGCTATGCTTCTTTTTCATTAAGTTAAAAACCCAACAAACAACACACATGCACACACACACACACACATACACATATATATTCCAACTAAAAGACATGCCTTAACATTCTGTTTTTCGGCCATTCTTACAATACCATCGACAGTGTTGAATTTTATCTTATAAGAAGTGACCAATGAATTATGAATTATTGCTTACCTAGTAATAGTAATAATACAATAATAACAACAGTAATAATTCATTGGATGTGACCAAGACATAAATGCTGCCATGTTATTGTTAAAAAGCGACAAGCACCATTCGTCAATAAATATGAGAAGAAGTCACTGTACTTTGCTGAGTGCATTACTAGAACTTGTCTGAGGGCAGAAGCTGTACTGTGTAAAGTTTATGCTTAGAGTTTGTGTTTAGTTTCTTAGTTATTTTTTTAGTTTATTGCATTGTGTTTTTGTTCAGTTGATTTGTGTTATTATTGGCTGTGTTTTAACATTTTTTTGATGCTGTGCTTGTCACGAAATAAAGATTATTATTAATTCCATGAGTACTGAACTTTCTCCCTCCTCCCCTTCTGTCTGTCTGTCTGTCTGTCTGTCTCTCTCTCTGTCTGTCTGTCTGTCTCTCTCTCTCTGCAAATTGTGATATTGTGATGTCTTCTGCTAAAATATCGAACTATCTAACTAGCTATCAGCCATTAATCTGCACCAGTATAATCGATGGAATGCCACCGGCAATTGAAGCAGATCGCGATACTTGTTCAACTCCTGGAATTTACCAGACCAACAGAAATGGTGGCCATTGATTTTGACTAACAGCAGCACCAAGAACCAAGAAAATGCCAAAAGCACCTCCACCAGTGTTCAACCCAGGCCTGTTCGGGAGATCCCCTATCCAAAACCCTCAAAATTTGCCTCCCAAAATGCCAGCAATGACACACATTTTTGCATTGAGCCGTGTCTCTTCCCCTCCTGTCAAGTCAATTTCCTTCCAAAGTCCTGGGGTGACACTAAGGACATAACTAGGAATGGGTTTGGGGGGCTCAAGTCCCCCAAGCCTGAAGCTAGCCCCCAAATGAATTCAAGACGAAATGGCATTGTGTGCTCAAAAGGAAGAAAGGGGAGTGAATCTTGGGCTCTCCCCCCAACCTAAAATTCTGCCCATGCCTGGCTACGTCCCTGCTGGGGTCTGGATAAAACATCGGGTCCTCTACTCACCCAGCGTGTTCTTGATCTCGAGGTCGTCCAGCTGATACTGTTGCCTTAGACTGTTCCTCGAATCGCTGTACGACATGGAAGAAGCGCTGCTCAGCGAGTCATCGGACGAAGCTCGCACCCGGTTCCTTGTTCGCCCGTTCGCCGATAACGACGACGGCTTAGTTGCCATGCCTCCGAAGCCAAAATCTGGCAGTTACCTCTCGGTAATAATGTATATCGGATATACTCGCACCCGTAGAACGGTTGAATTTGAAACTGAAAGTTTCTGAAACGTCTGGAAAGACTGGAATCGTGCACCAGTCGATCTATAGGAAGCTTGGCTCTGGTGGGAACGCTGGAGAACCTATCTGTCTTGCTGTACCACGTGGAGGACACTGAACACGAGGAACGGGGGTTACCGTGCCTTCACTGGCGGACCATCCACTCGGCTGTCTCGACAGCGTTCGCCAAAATCCTCGATATTTCAACCAATCGATATTAACCTTATCGATTATCCTTGATACAGGACGCCCAAGCGCTTTCTGTTACCCTAGACACTAACTACAGAAATATCGTAAAACGAACGCTGTAGAATTTAGAAACCCAGATAGCTGTACTATAAGTTCTATATGCCTCGTAATCTCAAGCATTCGGCTCTCGGAAAGGCGTTCGGCCGTTCTTCGGCTTAATATCAATTGAAAACACGACTCCCACGCAAAGTGAGGCGCAGCCAAATGCGCTCACTCCTCACTCCTTCACAGAGGGCACCTGAGCTTCCACGAGGAAGGTTCATTGATCGACAAACGAGAATGATTGACACGCCCCGAATCTATAAATAGCAAGCGTCTTTATTTTTAAACTCAGCAGACATATGCCGTCTAGCAAACCAGATCGATTAATTTATAATAATAGGCTAATAATAATAGGCTAATAAAGTAATAATAATAATTACAATTCTAATGCTGAGTGATTCAGTAGGATCTGTGTGTGTGTGTGTGTGTGTGTGTGTGTGTGTGTGTGTGTGTGTGTGTGTGTGTGTGTGTGTGTGTGTGTGTGTGTGTGAATCACTGTTATAGATACACTGACCTTCGCAAGGCCAACAACCCACCTTTCCCATAGCTATTTCAAAAAAGATTAAATGCATAAGAATAAGCAGTCACCACTGTACTACTTTCCATATATAAATTTACGAGATTTTTTTACTTACTTACTTACTTATATGTTTTACAGACCATGACGGCTTTCGGCTATAAATAACTCCGGCCTTGAACTCTAAAAGCACTAACGCCCGATGCAAAGACAAAGACCTTGACAGCACCCGGCCTCAGAGTCCAGACCTACCTCCCCTACCCCCCCGATAGGCTAAGCCTGTACCTGTCCTATCGCACGCTTGAATCTCTCTGCCGGCTACCTTCAATCAAACCGATGCGAACATCATAATTTTCAAGTACCACTAATAAAAACTTTAGTTCTTCAACATTGGAAACCCACTCAACACAATGTAGCTGACCCAACTCCAATTAAACTGGCTTTACAGATTGTGTCTTGCGGTCTTAGTCTCTCGATGCTGAAAATAGAACCGCTGTTGAACTACAATGAAGGGCTTCGACGGTTGAAGCTTTGCTTTATGTGAGCTGTAGAACATTTTGCATGCAGGTTTGGAGTGGAAAGAAGTGCGACGTGTATGGATAGGGAATTCTCCGGGGAATGGCTTTTATATTTTGGTGTTAAAAGATAAAGCAAAAAGATACATTTGCACTGAATTTCCTCTATTCATATTTTTATCTGCAATTATGTAACAATTATCATCGTCGTGATCAATCATCATCATCACCATCACCATCATCATGATCAATCATCATCATCATCATCATCATCATCATCATCATCATCATCATCATCATCATCATCATCATCATCATCATCATCATCACAATCACAGTGGCATAGTCAGGGTTCTGGAATGGGGAAACACATCAACCTTCTCAAGACAAGATGGCACATAAACAACACATGTATGGTATAGGCCCAAGAGTACCGTACAAAAAAAGAAGTTTTATTGAAGAACAAATTAAGACAATTTACCGTCTTCTGTATGCAATTACAAAATCCGTAAGCCTACACACACTCACACACAGCAGCACAAAAAGGCACAAAAACTTAATCATGACACTGGGATGAGCTACAACAGACAATACTGAGCAGAAGGTCCAAGGTAATAGCTTTATGTAATTAGCCCAATTACAACAGTAACAACCATTTAGAAGTTTTGCCTCTGCAAAACCAAACATTTGTATTTCCTATATGAAATTCTCAAAAAAATTGCTCATTTTATCTTCTTTTAACTGTGGTCCACAGACTTTCCCCACAAAGGATCAATACATAATTTAGGCAACTTTATTTCATGAGGCATAGGTTCATAATCCAAAATTATACTGACATTCATCAATAGACATTGGAATAATCCTGCCATCAGCATTGGCAGAGGGGGTTTAGGGGTGTAACAAATTTTCTAACGTATACCCACCCAGAAAATCTAGTGATGGCCTTTTTTGCTTCTCAGACACTTTTAGAGCATTATTGTAGCAAAGCAGCACAAAACATTGGGGGTCAGAATGGTACTTTATCCCCTCACTAATTAAATATTTGGGTGACCATCCCCTGCAGTCCTCCCCTGGTTTATGTCCCTGGTAATAGATGACCTATTATTATTATTATTACATACAAATGTGGGACAATTAAGTGTGAACAACTTGTGCAAAGTCGCTATTCAATGCCTATAGTCAGGGCACGATTTGTAGTGGGAAGGGGGCTACATCCCCACCACTACACCCCCAGCGCTACACTTCCCCAAACACCTACCCCCTAAGCTTGACATATTCCCCCCACTGCTCCAGGTCAACTGGATTTACTTTTGACCTGTTATGCTCACATTCGTGATCTACGTCGCCTTCGTCCCTACCTTGATATTAAAACTGCTTCCACCATTGCCACTTCAATAGTTCACTCTAAGTTAGACTACTGCAACCCATCTTCCAAAGACTTCCACTGCCCAACTGCATGCCCCCTCGCCTAAATTCTGCTACATCCCCACCACTACACCCCCAGCGCATTGAATATAAAATCCTCAAACACCTACATCAAAACCCTCCAAGCTCGATCTACATATTCCCCCACTGCTCCAGGTCACAAATCATACCCTGCTGAGCTTTTGAATCAGTTAATCCCTTTGAAACCAGTGACCATCTCCTCTTATTGCATGGCTAAAAGAATCCTCTTTATAAAATCACCTCCATAGCTGTAGCGTCCTGTCTTTTGATTTGCCCATGAATGAAGCTATAGCTACTTCATTTGAGGCCAGGATCCGTGCATCTTTTGGACCACAATTTTAAAATGAAAAAGAAAATACCTAAAAGAGATAATTAACCAAGTGAAATTTCTACAAAGCCAAACTAATACAAATTTTGACTACAGAAGTAAAACATGAAGATTTCTAATTATAGCAATCATCTTCAAAATTCAACTACAAAACAAAATACAATAAAGACTTCTAATTTTAGCAACCATAGAGCAGTGAGAATTTTATGTAAAAGTTGAAATATGTTTCAACTTTGCTTTTTTGCTTTTAAAGTATCATGTTTAGCACAGTTTATTACAGAAGCATTTCAAAGACATGATTAATAAGCTTAAGCAAAGAAACTAGCAAATAAAGCCATTTATGTAAGCCATTCATGTATTCGGTAAGCCTAGAGCTAAGAGCTTGATTCAAGAAAGACTGACAAAATAATTGTATTGCAATTATGTCACTGTTTAATCGCAGACCAGCATCACTAGTATGTTGATAACTAAGCAACAAGTGGCAGGAGTCATTACTGGTGAACAGCCGACAATTTGAACAACATTTTTCTAGACTAGAACTAAAAACATTTACCATCACCGAGGTTTGTGCAATGAGGAATTTTTGAAGAAAACTTGTTTAAAACGTAATAAAATTTATTGGGAGAGATTTTTATAGCCAATGGCACACAGATCTAAATGTTTCAGACCTTTCGTTCATCAAATGCCAACTAACAAGTTTCCATTTTTATGAAATAGTAAAATAGTGACACCGTAGTGAAGCTGTGGACGTCTCTATAAAACTAAAAAAGAAGGCAATCATGGAGGTAAACTTTTTTTAAAATTTGATATTCCATCACATTAATGCTAAAAATTATTCATTTCCCAAGTTGCACCCACAGGTATGCAGCAATGTAAACAGAGGCTTACTTTTCCCAGGAATGACTGGGGACAGGCATAACAACACTGGGAAAAAGAAGCAAGCAAAGACAATGGAGATCAGTAAGCAGACAGCAGCACAAAAACACAAAATCACAAGGTTAACTAACTAGTGAACTTCTATAGCGCCATTATTATGAAACATTATCAAGGTTATCATGAAACAAACTGATTTTTGGCACATCCAGACCAACTAAACAGCTGCTATAATTATAGAACAACATGGCTGTGGCGTATCGTACAGCATAAATACTGCAAGCGAGAAGCACCAACGACAATGAAATCTTACGCTAAACGCATATACAACAAAGCCAGAATCGACAGCCGTAGAAAATGATATTCACAAGCATAATAGAATTTCAAACAGTCAGATTCTTAATCAAAGTGAATGTCACAGTAATAGGAAAATGCCAGTACAGCTTAGTAAATGCCTACAAAAAGAGAGGCAACTAGACATCAACAAAACTCTAGGCAATACTAAAACTTATGTACACGTGTCTCAGTTCGCGAGAGATCGTTCATTACTCCAAAGAAACAATTCTTGTTTACTGGAGCTTCATCCTAAGCAACTGACATTGATCAAGCACACTCAATTAATTATCGTTAAATGCCACATTGTTGGCTCTTGATTAAAATTACAAAATCACATCATATATGATTGTTAAAAGCAGAAAATTGTGCTGAAAATATAACCAACATTGAAAAAAACAAAACCAAACAAACAAAAAGAGATTCATTCCAGCAAATTTAACTTTCAGCCTAGTTCAGACTAGCTATTTGGAATTTTCTGGAAGAAATTGAAGCATTTTTTCTGACAGCAAAGCCTGAATTACTATTGAACAACTGACATAAAAGCTTCATGAAAATTTTTTAAAAATTTATGGTCATGTAAAACGGTCAAGTGTTTAAATACCATACAATATTGCATGTGAATACCAAACAAACAGAAAACTAGTCTTACAATGTCTGCCAGTGCTGTCATAAAACCTAGGAACAACATATAAACGGTGAGTCAGAATAAAACGTTACCATACATAATACCATTTATATAATTAGGTAACGTTTTATTCCGACACACCGTGTATTTAAGTTTCACTGGTCATCAGTGCACTAGTTAAGCCAGAGACAATAAATCAGCAACAAATTAAGACACACACAATTACTACGACTTCTTTTAAAATGTGTCTTGGCTTCCTGCCTCAATCTATTGCACTACAATCGCAGTTAATTACAGACACAATAATTATGCACTCATGTAATTTTTATATAAAATAAACTGGAATCAACAAAAAGCCAATATAAGGAAAATGTATTTGACTGAAAGAGAGAGTGAGACAGACTGAGAAGAGGGAGGGAAAGAGAAGTAAGAAGTGTACACCACACCAGATCACCTTCATGGCATAGGCATCCAAATCAAAGCTTTTCATATACCGTACATCTTTGGCAACACCACAGCCCAACACAACAATGAAATGTTAAATGGAAATAGTAGTCTCTTGTAAACACTCACATAAGTTGTACAAAGCATAGAAACATTTAAATAAAAATCATTAAGCAAACATTCTGGCTAAACTTGGAAAACAGAACTGAAGCAAATTACATGTAAAAAATCATACAGTCAGCAAAACAGCCAAAATAACTGATGTCACGTATCAAAGAGAAAATAAAGAAATGCGGAAAAAAATTGGAAAAGATAGAAGCATCGTTTCCATTATTACTTGATCATTTTGTCATTGTTGAAAAATCATAATTGCAGTGAAAACAACTTAGACCAGCAACACTACTGTAATATCAGACTCAACTACTGGGCTTCATGGCTCCTACTGGATTTCAAAATGAGTCAGCGGCATCACATTGCCTTGCTGGCTTCTGCTGTTTGAGTTTGTGCCTCTTCGCCAATGACCACCTGGAAAGAAAGAAAAAGCAAATGCCTTGATGTGATAATATTGCTTTTAATGATGTCACATAGGGGCATGGTGAAGCAGTGGCTGAGTGGCAGGATCCTTATCATGCAACCAGACCAGTGTTGGAGTTGTGAAAGTTGAGCTGGGGGGAGGGGAAGGGAGTTGAGGGCTGAAATTCAATGAATGACAGATACTGCATGTACACAATATGCGATTTTTGGGAGGGTTGAAAAGTTAGCGGGGGGGGGGTCAACCCCCTCCAACAATTCCAACACTGAACCAGACAGTATTGTAATGGGTTCAAATCTGACCCTAGACACTGCATAGCAACCTAGGGGCAAGTTGTTCAAACAAACACAAACATAGCATGTTTAACCACCTCCACTGGTCAAGGCCAACCTCCTGGTGCGGTCAAAATTCTGGTTTTTGGTTATTCGACCCAAATGTGAGATTGCAATTCAAATCAAGAAGCAAAATGGCTCTATAAAAGTTCAACGATAATGCTGAATGGAGGTATACAATTTGCAGAGAGAATACTCCGACTCTCACTGGCTTATGAAAAACTGACCATTTATAAAAGACCCTGTGTCCTATTTACATCCAACAATAAAGATGCATATATATGTAAAATAGTAATTACCATGCACAGGCATGGTTACCACATCATAACAAACTAAAAACTTGCTACTTGATCTGAAATAAACATAAATGAAAAAGAAAACAGTGAGACTGCAAATTTCAGTATAAGACCTTAGACTCTTTCAGTTGAATTCCGCCTTTTGGAGGCCCATTGAAACCTTCGTCGTTTTCATCTTTGTTCAGTCGAGTCCTAAAACAGTAAACAAAATATAAAGAAAAATTCGTCATCAGATCGAATTGCAAAGTCAAACAATATGAGAGCCAAGAAGGGGCGTAGCCAGGAATTTGATTTGGGAGGGTATAAATATTTTGGGTGGGTATAAATCTTAACTATAAACCATATAAACCACATGTAAATCACAAAACACTTTAAGGTAGACTGATTTGGTGGGGTATATATACCGATATACCCCCGTCGCTATGCCCCTGGAGCCAAGTATGTGCTAAAAAGTTACAAAACTGTTTGCAGAGTTTTCAATTTTGCTGAGAAGTGCAAAAAGAAAATGGACAATTGTATGTGTGCCTGTCTTTCAGTGTACAAGAATCAAAAATCAATAAATCCCTGCTTTGGTCAAGTTACCAAAAGGTTTATGGTAAACTAATATTGAAACTACAACTCAAGTTCACATAAACTCACAAGGCACATGCTCAAATGCAGAATATAGCTGTTTGACATTCATAAACCAATACTTGAAAATAGCTCTGCTAAAACTTGCATTTTAGTGAGTTCCAAATCAAAGATGCTTATCATTCACCAGAAGAAGAAGAAGGGTGTAAGTAAAAGTAAAAATAGTAAGTTTGCAGCCAAATCCATCAAAAAGTCATGCAGAAAAATTAAAATGCTCAATAAATTCACATGTAGTCGCATCAAACATTGAAATGACATAAAACCATTATCAAGTGCTGAAGTGTTTTTGTTGGCTATTTAAAAATAAATATAAAAAATAAAAAGGCTGAAAATACAGCAGAACACAACGATAAACTAAGTGGCATGATAAAGCAGGTGAATTATACATCTAGCCAAAAATATCTAAAACAGTATCATTTATTACTAATTATTATTTTTTATATTAATTCATAATAACTACAATATAAAAACTACAGGTAATACTGTAGACACACTAGACAGACATAAAGACGCAAATATTCAATTACTGTGAAAACCACTCTTAAAGAGAAATCCTACTAATACACTTAAAATCCATTTATAATAATAAAAATTTAAAAAAATTATTATTAATCACTTAAAATCCAGTTATATAATAATAATTTTTATTATGCTTGATTTGCTTCAAGCATAAAAACTTGCTTAAATAATTGAGCACAAGTCTTAGCAGAGAAAGTTAACTGGTAAAACTGTTCCAGAAATGTAGAACTTTTATAAAAGTTTCTCTCCAGCAGAGCAGTCTTAATACAGAATATGCTTGAAATAACTTGTTGACACAGTCAGAGAATAAGAGAACTGACATATTTCTGATGAGAGCTGCGAAAACAAAGGTGGAATGCACGTCCTGATTCTTACTCTTGTTCTTTCTTTTTGTCAGAATGTTCTTCGGCTCGTGGCTCATCAATGGACGCAGCAGCTTCAACACCAGGAGGCGGTTGTTTGACTATCGTACTGCTGCACCAGAAGCATGAAAATCACATCAATATGAGGTCAATTCCCCACATCAAGACATGCAGTACAACCTCTGTGCTATGCTGTACAATGTACATCATCAGCACAAAGAACTTAAGGTCCCATAGTTTGCCACCTAGAAACCTTTAAAAATTGGATCTTGGAATATTTTTCCACTATAAAAGCAATTCATCATCAATTTCTCTGTCCTGAGACAGGTTCAGGGCTCCACTGTTTCTATTCCTCTTTCTGTGTCTTGTCTATTCTTTGATTTCTGCATAGGTCTTGTGATGCTGTTCATCTGTTTTCACCATCCAGTCCAATAGCATCCTCCTTGGTCTTCCTTTTGTCATTTTCCCTGGTATACTTCTCTCCATTACTGTTCTAAGCAATTTTCTCATATTCTAAAAACAATTATTGTACATAAAGCAACACCTGTTGTTATAATAATAATGTGATTTTAAGTGGTTTAGGAGGCTAAGTAAGCCTGTGTGAAAACCACTCTTAAGGAGAAATTGTACTAATACACTTAAAATCTATTTATAATAATAATAATTGTTATTATAAAATACCTTTCCCCCTTCTCCATAGCCTTTTCCTTTGACTGCTTGCCTTTGCGTCTTCTTGCACAGATTAAACTTGTTAAGCCACAGTTGTTGATGAAATAGCATGAAATATCCACAATGAGAAAGACGACAAACAGTGCCAGGACTACACCAAAGACCGCACCAACATTAACTGTTGCCTGTTGAGAACTGGCCTCAGAATCACCAGACACTGAATCACACAAAAAACAGGTAAATATATTATTATAATATATTATTATTATTATTATTATTATTATTATTATTATTATTATTATTATTATTATTATTATTATTACATGGCTGTTGATGCATATTAAGTCATTCACAAATTGGGTGAACAACTTGTCAAGGTAGCTAAGCAGTTGCTAGGATAAGATTCAAACATGCTACTCTCTGGTTGCATGGCATAATCATACCACTAACTATTCCACTGTGCCCATAAATATATAAATAAGGAATATATCATATGAAACCATTAAGCTGCTTTAGATATTAAGATACACTCGAATACATTGAATATGTTAAATACATTGTATTTTCATTAAATTCCATAAAAATTCAATATTAATGATAACAACATATTTCTACAATCAGCTGTATCTTCATTAATATCAAATTAGATGTTTATCAGACATTTGTTTTATATTTATAACACAGGATCACAGGATTACATAATCAAACAAAAGCCAAAGCAAAATAAACTGCAGTTTGCAAAAACTGTCTTTTGGAAAACCAAAATTCTGCAGAACTTTTTTTAAAACTGGCCGCATGCATTTTTATCATGACTAGCAACCATAGAAGTGCTACATATGGGCCAGGGTGGTTCAAACCCCTCAAATACCATTCAGCCTTACAGTTTTAAATGAGATCAAGGTAATGACTATTTTGGAAACCAGTCTATGCCAAAAATAAGTGTCACTGTTTCATGTTGGGGTTTGGCCCCATTTCAAAATTCCCGGTGCCAGCATTGACTAGTCATGTCAATGTGGCATCTCGAAAAATGGATCATACATACTCTTCCAGCTATAGCAATAACCATTCAAAATCTATCATAGTACATAGTACATAATGAATGCACATGAAGAGGTACTTAGAAGTAATGATTGCCGTTCTCATGGTCGTTGTAGGTAATGTGTTGCAAGATATTTTAGCAGTGCAGTTCATATAATGTCAAAATGCTGTGTTACTGCAATTTTTTTATTGTTCTTCCTGTATCATTTGGAATTGCAGTTAGGCATTTGCAAGGATTAAATAAGACATCTGAAGACTTTCTGCTTTCCTATTATCCAATAAAATTAAATCTAATTAAAAGTCAACTCCGTAATGAAGTGCAACAATGCCAAGACAATAAATGACAGAGATTGTACCTCCATTTCCTTTTTCCTTTTCTTCCTTTACTTTTTCATTTTCTTCTTTTACTATTTCCTTTTCTTCTTCCTTCTCTTCTTTTCCATCTTCAGTGGTCATGGAATCCTGAACAGTGGTTGGAGCTTCCTCCTCAAGTGTGGACGGTGGGATGGCATTTGGATCTAAAGGATTAACACCGATCACAGTGCAACATAACGTAACCAAAATCAGCATGTGCATGCAAACAAAACAATCTCAAAATAATAACAAAATGAAACTTGAAAACCAAATAAAGTCTACAAAAACGACATTTGGGGGTGATAGGTGGCAACTGAAGCTACAGGATAACAAAAAACCTGAAGCTACTCCAATTCCAACAGCAACAACACACCCAATTGTCACGCCCATTCTAGGACACTTCTATTTATTTGTAAAGCAATTAACAAAGCATGACAGTGAAAGCTAAACATCATAACTCTCTAACAAACACACTAGTGTCATCCATGTACACTGTACAATCAAAATGAAATCCTTAAAATAACAACTTAAATGGCTAAATCAGAATGCTAGGCTGCTGTATATGAAGAAAACCAAGTACCTAAGAAATACATATTTAGTGAAAATTCAGTGCTTGCCTGTTGTTAGAACACCCAACAGCAATATAAAAACACATATTGTGATTGGTGTGGAAAATGTCTGCAAGAACTATTTCATGTTGCTGCCAACAGAAAAGATTGGGACAAAACTGTAATGATTGCATCAGACACCAACGGATGCTGAGCCCACGGTTATTGATGATGATGATGAGTTCACTTAACACGTGCTATCAGAAACGGAAGTCATTAATTGTGCATGTGATCATTAATACGCAACAGGACATGCATTTTATTATAGTGCTTTCATTTGTAGCCTCATATCTGTTATTCAGCCGGCCGTTATATTGAGCTGCCGTAGAGTTGGCAATATTTAACATTTTTAAACGAAATTCCAAAAAAAAATTATTTACTATTTTAGCAATTTTAGTGTACCCCCTGGCAACAGCTGATGTACCCCTAGGAGTACATGTACCACCGGTTGGGAACCGCTGGTCTAGCAGATTCACCATTTAAACTCAGAATTAACAATTCTATACTAATAATAAAAATGATGATGATGATGATGATAATAATAATAATAATAATAATAATAATAATAATAATAATATATAATAATATTATTATTATTATTATTATTATTATTATAGTTGTTACTGTGTTTAGAGTGGTTCAGCAGGATCTGTTAATAATAATGTGATTTTAAGTGGTTTAGGAGGCTAAGTAAGCCGGTGTGAAAACCACTGAAATGTTCTGTATGAGAACCACTATGTTCTATTTGGCCTTTCATTCAAATTACATCAACATGCATATTTGCATCGCTGTTGGGTTATCTGACAAAAATGAAGCAGTCAAGAAAAGCAGTTTCACTAAACTTCCAGTCACATTTCTTCAATGCCTGATACGCTAAAAGCCACAAGATATGACTACCCGGTACTATACTCCAGAAAGCAGCCAACTTGCTACTCAAGAGCAAGAGATGAGAAAAGATTTAAACTTCAATTGAATGAATTTGCACCAATATTATCAGCCTCACAAAAAGCATTAGCTTCAAATACTAGGGACGGTTGAAGAAAAATAGAGAAAGTATTCGTGTTCATTGAATACATTGTGCCTAAATTTAAGAAAAAACTCAAAGCATTTTCACTTTCTTGCATATAAAAACAGCCAAATGGAGCAGAAGATGGTCCAATATAAACTTCTTAACCCTTAAAATACCAGATACTTTATAACTATATGCAACGTAATTGAGTGTACTCAGTTATGCAGTTTAAAGGTTAAAACAAGAATCACTGGACACAGTACAGGACAAGTAACTTAGAAAATATCAAGTGAATATATAAATTCACATGGTTAAACTGAAAATTAATCTGAAATATTGATAATACTGAATATTGATAACATATAAACTAAAGAAATTTAGCAGTAAAATCATTTCCTAAAATCAATAAATTGATTGAACATGGTTATTTCGCACGAGTTATTTGTAGCTTTGTAAAGTGTTCATGCATTTAATTTGACTGAGTTACCACGTTATTCAGTATGTTATTAAGTATAATAATAATAATAATAATAATAATAATAATAATAATTCTGCCAACAGTCACATTATTATAAATATCATTATACATACTGCACGGCACACATTTTCCAGCACAATAAAGCAAACCTTATGAACCTAATTCAAATGCGGCATCAAACAAATATAAATGGTGAAACATGAATCAGAATGGTGAAAAGCTTCTTAGCTAGAACTTTAATTTTATGACAGGGTTTCTTATGCAGTTTTTACACATAGTTTCAAGTTCATTGGATAACCATGTTAGGATTTAAAGAGAAATTCATAAGGTAGAAATAAGGAATGTTAAGACTCTGAAAGTAATGCCACCTCAGATCATTTCTGATTGACTAAGAATTACAATTACCTGTAATTCATGCAGAAGAAGACACTTTTACAAAACAACAGACGACAAATAAATAATTTAGGCCCACACGACCAAAACCAGAGATACAAAATCAAAATGATGTGCTTGTGCACAAAAGAGCGTAAAACAATTACAAAGCAGCCTAAACAGAATCTGTAATGAAATGATCAAAACGTAACACAATCGCACATCAAACTAAGCTCAGAAGACAATAAACCTACGATGTGCACGTGGATGATATTACGATTCCACTAAGACTAAGTACAATGAGCTGTTTTTAACAAGTCTAAAGCATTGCAAAGCCTGGCAACAGAAAATGCCACCAATACCCACAGATGACCAAAGAGCTTGGGACACGCGGCAGTGCCCCCCACGCCAGTGAGACCACCTGTGTGAGCTGAAATAAAAAGAAGTTTCTGTAAAATCCCAACTCATTTAACCTTGGACATTCAGTGAACAGAAAAAAATGATGCATTATTGCCCAGAGTTCAAGAAATCGAATGTCATGAATTTTGCAAAGAAAATAAATTTTAATAATAAAATTCTGTTCCACGCATTGCAAAGGAATTTTAAAATTCCTTTGGAAAATTACTTGAATAACTCAAAGTCAAATGATTTGCCTTATAATCATGCAATGCAATGTCACCATTTCAATCAATTAATCAATCAATCAATCAATCAAGCAATCAAGATAGTTTATTTTCTCAACAATGAATGATTAAATGAGGCTCGATAATAAAAGAAAACAATAAAAAATGTTTAATAGTGACATCACAGTGTTGCCAAACTAGTTGTTTCATTCATCCCAAAAGTAGCCCAACCAAAGTTACTGCATTGTTGAATTTTACTGAATTTACATCAAACATAAAAATTCACAAATTTTACTGAATTTTAAAACTTGACTCACTGAATTCTTGAACACTGTCACTGCTGACAAACCCTTACACTCAAAATCAGCAAAGATTTCAGTAAAACTGCACCAACATGGAAAAGCATCTAGTGTGGTTTTCATTCATAGACATAACATGAAAATATTAACCACTTCTAGAAGATGTGAAAATATCAAAAGTATTGAAAGCTAACTACATTTATAGAAGCACTAGAATGACCAAGTTCTGTTCATATGAATATGACATACAGCCTTGATGTTAAATCATTTACAGAGAGATCAGCCCCCAATACATAAACACATTATTGTCCACAAATGTATATTTTTTTGGAAAATGAAATAAGAAACTTTAGGCCTACCAGGACGAACAAAGATCGTTAATCAGTACCATCAAAAAAGACAGAGGAACTGGATTGGATACGTACTAAGAGGAGAATCATTACTCAGAACAGTAATTGAGGGAAGAATATCAGGAAGAAAGAAAAAAGGAAGACCAAGGAGGATGCTATTGGACTGGATGATGAAAACAGATCTATTACACAGCGTCACAAGACCTATGCAGAAGTCAGGAGGAAGCAAAACGCAGAGAGGAATGGAAACAATGGAGCCCTGAACCTGTCCCAGGACAGAGAACATGATGATGATGAGGCCTACCAGAAAAACTGAAATGATAATAGTCTTATAATTCTTCATAGAAAGCATTCAAATTGGCAGCAAAGACCAAAAGCAGTGAAAATTAACAGCTAACTTATGGAAAACTTTGATCAAAGAGACTTTGGGGCCTTCACTATTTCATGGCAGTGCCTGAATGACAATTCTTGCCAATGTCTTTTCTTTGCTATTTTTTCTTCCATTGGGAAAGAACTACAACTACTAATAATAACAGGGTTTAGAGTGGTTCAGTAGGCCCTGCCCTGTGTGAGAACCACTATGTTCCACCCATCCATCCATTCATTCACATTATAGTCTTGCTGTGTCATCTCATTATTTGCCTCTTGTCCTCTGGTAGGTTTGTTCCTGTATTCTCCTTCTTTGTCTTCTTGTCTTTGGGTCAACAAATAACAAAACTTTACACAATACAACTGATGCACACATTCTCAGCTAAGTTGACTGGGTAAACAACTAGGGCAGAAACAAGTGAACAGTTTTCATCACAATCAAGAATGGAACCCCAAACATCCTGGATGACAGTCCAGCTCACAAATCACCTGACTACAGCACAACAATCATGTCAAAAATGGCTGGGCTGTTCGAGATGAGCTATTCTGTTAAATCCTGACCGATATTATTCATGTACTTTGTAATGTGTTAATTAGTCCTTCTAGGATGATTCACCACATAAATCCTAACTTTCAATAAATAAATAAATAAATAAATAAATAAATAAAATGATTGACTTACCCCATTCAATCCTCATAAAATAAATCCTGCTTTATATAACTTGGTTGTGAGAAAAAGTTGCCATGTCATACAAAATCAAAGTCCCTTAAATCCTTATTTTCATTGAGAATGCTCAGTTAACTTGGACTCAGATGCAATCTAATCTAATCATCAACTTCCATGGCACCATTTCATAATGCACAGAAGCACCAACCGATGGCACACTATATCCTAATAGCATATGATCCAAATCAAATCCTAGATATGAGGCTGAACAAAATTCACAAAATCTCGAAATCTTTTATACAGAGCTTCTACTTATCATTTCTATAGGACAGTGATAAAAAACACTGATCACCAGGGTATTGCACAGTATGCACACTAGTAGTTTGCGCACCTGGGAATTTGTGCATTCTGATGTAAACCATCACCAGGTCTATAATTACATGAGGCATGAATTTATGTAAGAAATCAGTGAACTTATCTTATAGCACTAAATTTTACATATTAATTAGTCCAATAGATCATGACAATCTTGTACAGTACTTTTGTTTCTTTTGTCATATGACCTTGTTTGCACCCCTTGGAAAAATTTATGTGGACACCCATGCAAATAATAGTAACAGTTATGGCAATAAGCAACCAGCATACCCTATTTACAGTCTTGGAGAGTTCAGTAATAGATGGGACAGAACTAAGACTGTTGCAGGATTTATATTGGAAACAAGAAGCTTCAATCAGGATAAATGAAATCAGAGGAAAGTGGAGCAAGATAAAATAAATTAGCAACAGAAAATGAAAGGAAAAGCTAGCATAGAAATACACCACACCTAAAGAAGAAGAATCATTTCACACAGCCAAAACAAACCAGATCCAATATATCTTTAAACAATGATGCAAATTTAACCAACAGAAATTTAGGATTCACAATTCTGCAAACAAGTATGTGGCATATAATAGAATATAGAGCACCAACAAAATGCAATGAAATACCAAAATACAATAAAATCTAGAACTCTGATAGTATATATTTTTCCATAGTGAATATTGCTGTGTTCCTACACAAAATTGCTATGAAACAGAAGTTAAAAGACAAAGCTTAAAAAGTTTTAATCTCCACTTTAAAATCCAATTTGTACATCACATCACAACTATAGTTTTGAAAATGGTAGAGTGGGTTACTCACAGGCCCGCCACGAGGAGGAAGCAGGGGGGATGCACAGGGGTCTGGCAACCTCTAGGGGGCCCAGTCCGGTCATGTGTTAGCATCCTGAAAAAGACTGACTGACAAGCAAAAAGTCATGATAAATTTTTTGCACTTGTTAGGGGCCTGTGACTGCCCTTCTGCACAGGGGCCCGGAATTTCTCTCGGCGGGTCTGGTTACGCACTAGAGCGTTAGGCTGACAAGCAAGGTTCAAGCCCTGCTAGTGCCCCTAGTGGCTTTCACACAGACAGCAATGCCTCCTAATCCACTTAAAATCACAGTATGGCATGGCTTTAACTGAAAACCAGCTGAATTACTGCAAATATTCATAACATGCGAAAATAACGTTCACTAACCTTCAACAGTGCTAAATATAAATTCTTTGCCATGTTTTGACCATCCGATCTCATTCTTTGCTCTTATTTTCAGCTGATAATAAGAATTAGGCTCAAGCTTCTTTATGGTAAAGCGGTTGTTGCCGTTGGCACTGGCAGTTTCAGTAATCCAGCTCGAGTCTGACATTTCTTCCACAGCTTGAGTATTCTTGTTGTACATTACCTTAACAGACCATACATTTTCCAATATAACTGGAATTATCACAGAAATGGTACTACAAAGAACTTTTAGAGAACTTCTTAACTTTTATTTCTTTCAGATAGATTTTCCCCCATAGCATTCCTTGCTGTCTCTCACTGACTAATATTTGGTCCTTTAAACTTGAACAGTTTGAGTTTCGATAACCATCAAATGAGGTGTTATAAACGGTGCTATAAAAGTACATCGTCATTGTCGTCATCATCATCATCAACATCATTGCATGTACAACAGGAAGAAAGACAAAAGGAAGACCAAGGAGGATGCTATTGGACTGAATGATGAAAACAGATGAACAGCATCACAAAACCTATGCAGAAATCAAAGAAGAGACAAGACACAGAAAGAGGAATAGAAACAGTGGAGCCCTGAACCTGTCTCAGGACAGAGAACATGATGAATATTATTCTGTAATTATTTTATAATAATAATTACAATAATTATATTTGCTATTATTATCTCTTAAATGCACCACTTGGAAAAAGCCCATCACATCTTGCTGAATATGCATTCATCATCATCGTAGTTGAGATAGCATCAGAGAGACTGTTCTGAATCTTTTACCAGCAGATTCGTGTTACAAATGCATTACAGATAAAAATTGGGATGTTAGCCCAAGATAAAACCAAAAGAAACACAATTGCAGTGTTACAGCATCAACACGTCGATACTATCACACTGCAACTGTGTCTCTTTCATGTCGATGTTTTAAAAATACAGTTTTGAGCAGTTTTTTGCATTTCCCAGTGTCCATTATGCATCGCAGGTCATCAGACAGACTGTTCTGAATCTTTTACCAGGAGACTCAGTCACCATATTTCAGATTGGTTCTAGATATAGTTAGTTTATACGCAATTTAAGTCTGATCTTGAAATTCCTATAATGCCACATCATAATGCACAGAAGCATCAGCCGATGGTCACCACACCAAATCACAATCACACAAGATCCAGGTCAAACCCAGGACATCACTGAAATGAGAGAAAGAGAGAGAAAGAGAGAGAGAAAGAGAGAGAGCCAGAGAGACATAGAGAGGGAGAGAGAGAGGGAGGGAAAGAGAGAGACCATTTTTCAAGTATAGGTTTGTGTTTAAGGAGAGAATGCACTGGTAATGGTTCATACCATTCAACTGGAGGGCAACTAATGTCAAGAACATCACTAAAATGTCACTATAGCAGTTCAATGATGATGTTTTCTAACCTGAGCCTGGTCAATGCACGACATGGTGGCTTGTCTTGGATATTCCAAGAATTAAAACAATTTATTTATTTATAACTTAAAAAATTCAAAAAGCTGGTTGGAAATTTGAATTCAACCTACTTACCCGCCTATACTCGACCTTGTACTGTTTAACTGGTCGACCACCAGTAAGAGGTCTTTCCCAAGTGAATGTATATTCAAAAGGATCAGTGCTCGTATTTTTTGAGCTAATGATGACTGGTCCAGGCTCACCTGAAAAGCAAAAAAAACAAACCAAGTGCAGAATGCATTACACAAATTTATGTCTACATCATGTTGCAGTGCAGTAGTGGTAACATTATTACAAGTATATCAAAATATGATCGAAAAAGCAATGACCTGGACATTAGACAAAGGCTGCTAGGCTAATAATAATAAAAGAGATCAACAGCGTGGATGCAATGACTGGGGTCAGATTCAAACATTGCCATAGCAACAGTGATACATCTATACATCTACATACTTCTTTCATTATTGTCCAGATTTTGATGAACAATAATGAAATAAGATGAACTCTGCATACAGGCATTTGAAGTGAAAGGACTAAGGCAAATAATGTGAGTTTCTTGGAAAACAAAGAAAACGAATGAATAATGCAGGGGTTGAAAGAACCCTACTAGAAACAGTTAAAAAAAGAAAGTTGAAATACTGGGGACATATTGTGCATAAGTGGAGATCATAGGGGGTCGGGGGTGTCAAGACACCCCCAGGTTTGAACCAAGGGGTGTCCAATAGCTGCTGGACACCCCAACATGATTACTGCAATTTTAGCATGTACTAGAGTTGTCTCAAGTTTGGCTGTTAGCAACAACGTCTGTGAAGCTATGTAGTGTAGTAAGTTGATCGAGGAATGACCTGTGAGTCTTAAGATATCTGGTCCATTGTAAGACAGGCTTTATATTCAACGAAAACACCTAGCATAATTAATTTTCTGTGTGATATAGCCAACTGAAAGCTTATTGAACAGTGGGTGCATAGATATCTAACAATTTCAGCTAATTGAAGAAATTCTCTAACAAAACCCACATTTTCATTTATCCCCATCTTCATTGCATCAAATCATGCAAAAACAATCAATATTGGCCTCTTCAATTTCGATATACAGCACTCTAAATAGGGCACATCCCAGCCATTTCATACTATACACCAGAGACAACGACTGTACAAGAATGAGGGACATCAACAAAATGAAAGTCCTGCCGAATATCTTGTGGACTGGGTAGTACGTCAACAGAGGGATGAGTCATATCTTAAGAAATCTGGTTCATCATTCTTAGGCAACAAAACACCATTTATAATTAAGTCACTGTCTGCTAGAAGCCAATGGAGAGATTATTGAACAGTGGGTGTATAGAAATGTAAAAATCTCAGGGAATTGAACAAAGTTGCAGATAAATAGCATATTTTCATTTGTCCCCATCTTCATTGCATCAAATCATGCAAGAACATTCAATTTTGGCCTTCTCAATTTCAATATAGAGCACTTTGAATAAGTCACCTTCCAGCCACAGCCATTTCATACTGCACAATAAGCTTAGAGTCAATTATTCTATGAGAAAGAGAGACATCAACAACATGAAAGTCCTGATGAATATCTTGTGAGATGGTTAGTAAGTTGATCTATGGATGGCATGAGTCTTAAGATATCTGGTCCATTGTATGACAGATTTTGATTTATGTCCAAAATGCACCAAAAATTCACTTGCAGACTTTTCTAAAAAAATTATGGGTACCGACCGCCGTTAAAAAAAGCGGACACACCCAAGTTTTGTGGCAGATCACCACCTATGATATTGTGCAAACAAAACAGGAATCTCTAGAGAAAGAAATGATGCAAGACACAATGCCAGGATCATGAGAAATAGGTAGACCAAGAAAAAAGTGTGAAGACACATCAAAGAATGGACAGGACTCACTATAGAGCAGGCGACAAGAACAGCAGAAGACTGTAACACATGGAAGAAGGCAGTCCACAATGTAACCAATCTTCAGAGAAAAGACAGTTAAAGACAAGACAAGACATACTATGTCCTAATATATTTCACACAGACTAGCTTAGTCTCTTAAACACTTGAAATCACGTTATTATTAAAATATAGGACAAATCTCATTACCTGCTTACTTGTCAACTGCATCTCTACTTATTTACTATACTGCTATTTAAGAAAACAGATGTTTTCTTGCAACTATTAAAACCCCCATATTCTGTTTTAACCATTTTCACGTTTGCCCCGAGAATACATGTTCAATTAAAATTACATTACAAATAAGTGAAAGGCAAAAGGGTACCGTATATATTCGTGATAAAGTCGAGAAATTTAAGGCCAATTCACAGGTTATATATCCTGACCTCGACTTATACTCGAGGCACTAACTGTTGGGTAAAGTTTCCATACATAGCATGTCGAAAATAATTAATTTAGCTAACTGCGTAATTATTTTCAACATATGCTACGGCATCTAAATAAAAGTTCACATCAGCGCTTTTAAGATTGGTAATTTATAGGCGCCACATAAATATTAATTAAATATTGGCGCTACATAAATATAAAAAAATCAAGATTACCGGTAATTAAGACTTTTATATTGTCAAGAATGAGCGAATAGCAGGTTTAAAATTTTCCTAATCGTCAGGAATCAATCTGGGAATGTGAAAATCGTTCAGTTTCTCGATAGTTCAAAGCTAAAACGCAGTTTTTCAATCAAAACAATGGCGCCGCTGCCGCCACATGCCCACTTTGCGTCCGCCATTGTTCCGACTCTCACTATCACCTCAAGAGGGTGCGCCGCGATGACGTCACTTCGACTTATTCTCGGGTCAATGACTTTAGACACCTTCAAATACCCAAAATCTAGGGGTCGACTTATACTCGGATCGACTTTATCTCGAGTATATACGGTATATGGTCAAAATATTCACATCGATGTCAAAACAGATTTACAGTGAAATCTGTCTAGAATAAGATCTTACTGAACGCAGTTGTGGCTGAAGTCAACTCAAATGCCTTTCCATGACCCACACCGTTTCTGGCTTTGACTCTGAACTGATACGTTGTATTTGCGTTGAGGTTATCTACTCGAATGATGTTCTCTGCCAACACAGGAAAGAACTTGCGATGAAAATGCATTCCAGTGAATACAAGAATAATAACAGTTGATGTGTTGATGTAACTGCATTCAAATATACTGTAGTAGAGAGAAATTGTAGTTATAAATAACCAGGGGCGGACTTTAGTAATCGCCTTTGTAATTATCACCATTCACCTCTCTTTATGACTAGTGGATCACTGTTAGCATAAGGCTTATAATATAATATAATATATAACAAGGTTTAAAGTGGTTCAGTAGGGACTGCCCTGTGTGAGAACCACTGTTGTTCCCATCCAATCTAATATCCTAAACTACTAAGGTTTATTTTGAACTCGTTTACAGTTGTAGCCGTTACTATCCCCTCATCCAGTTCATTCCATCTATCCACCACTCTTGCACTAAAAAAATGCTGTTTATGACTCTCAACCATTTTCTTGAACAGTTTCATGCTTATAATTAATCAGTATTAGTCACTTTTAATTGGCTAGGCCTAATGTCTGTCATATATTAGGACACATGGATTGATTGCACGATATTCTCTGATTTGCTATTGGATATTGTCTTCTAATAAAAGACCGTGTACGTGGCAGCCAGTCGGCTTCCTCTGGACGTTCTAGCATACATCAGAACATTAGTTTGCATTATCGTTATAACATTTACTATTACTGATAATATAGGAACTCGGAGATTGAAAAGATGAATTCAAACACAGGTTCCTCTAACAAACAAAAGATGAACTTACCCCTTTTGTTACTATGGCAACCCTACCCCCTCCCCACACTGACATAGGTAAAGTGAAATTATCACTGAGAACCATCTATTGGAACGTTTAAATAACATTGTTGCATTCTGGACTGCCATGCATTATTGATACACGTAACCTGTTGGCCCAAAGGGCCACACAAAAAGGGCTAAGTTTTGGAACCCTTTGGGCCAAAAGGCCCATTAGTGAACGGGTTAATTCTGAATGGCACACATGAACAATTGCTAATAACACAGGGCATTGAAAATTTAACCAGAAATAAATATTTATCTACTAATTCCAAATATTTATCTACTAATTCCAAAATATTGAAGAATGAGTTATTATTATTATTATTATTATTATTATTATTATTATTATTATTATTATTATTATTATTATTATTATTGTACCATGTTACCAAATGTCAGGAGAAAGGGCACATTACCAAGTCCAGCTATTAAAAAAATAAGCGAATAAAATATCAGTAATCGTATACAAAAAAATACAAATACAATCTAAGGCAGAAAAGAATATGATTTTCGGAATGATATGTCTGTAGATTTCTCCTAAGGGTTGTCAGAGAACTGGATGATGCACAAAACTAGTAGGCACACTAATAACTGACATAAAGATAACACACACCTGAGCTTTCAACCACCTCGATGTCTAGAGTGCTGGTAGGATAAGAGACCTCTGGAGCTTCAGTTTCATTTGCACCAGAGCTTTCTAAACATATTATCAATGTCAAATAACAAATATCATCGTCCAAACACAATGAAGGAAAGCAATTCAATGTAATATTTCAAAATCTTACTAGCAAGTTTATGATGCAATCAATCAATCAGTTGGTGGCTGGCCACTCACTCACTCACTCACTCACTCACTCACTCACTCACTCACTCACTCACTCACTCACTCACTCACTCACTCACTCACTCAATCAATCAATCAATCAATCAATCAATCAACTTCTATGGCACCACTATCACAACACAAAGGACATAATGTGATGACACACATATGCCTGATGACGGATGACGTGACAGAAGTGACTTCTCCTGAGAAGACTCAAAACACACTTGTTTAATATTTTGTACAGTTGAGATATTTTATTTGCTGTAAAGTGCTCTTGATTTTGACCTTTTGTCATGCATACTGCGCTATATAAGTTGTCAGTTATGAATGAATGAATACCGGTAGTATTTTACTGCTTTCAGGGAGGCACAACAGATTATATGTTCTCATTGTGTATTTGTTTTAAGGTCAGCAATACAACCTTCAAGATATCAGCCTTCTATCATAGCTTTTTAAAAAAATCCTGAACAGTGTTTCTTTATTCTGAGTTTCTGCATATCTTTGTTCAATACCCAATATCCAGATCACATGCAGTTCTACATGGATTCGCTTTCCATTTCATGGCTACAAACAGTACCCTTCACACAATCATCAGTTTGTTTCTGCTCAATATGTCCAAACCACATCAGTCTGCTTCTTCTTATTACATTTTAAGCATATTTTATTTCAAACTGTTCCTAAAATCCTATAATAAATTAGCCTTATCATTTTCATCTGTGGTCTTCTTAGCCTTTTTTCAGTTAATAATGAGCAGCTAAAGCAAAGAAATCGGTTATGGAAATGGACAGATGAACTACCCGGTAGTTGTTTTCATATCCAGTAATGCCCCTAAACCCAGAAACTTGATCAATAAAAGAGCACATGTATGTTCATGTGTGGAAAAAATATAAATTTCCACAAATAAGAATATTCTTAAGATCAACATCATTCAAAACTAAATATTTTGACCAGGTGCAGAAATCTCTGTCCTTGAAACTTTTCAGCCTTTGGTCTTTGATGAGCCATTTTTAAAACAAACCATAGACAAGTACTAATGATAAATCATGGATAGAAAACGACAGTCAAAGCTTTTACCATCAATAATGGCCTCGATCTTCGGTATCTTGATGTTATAGTCCACACTATATCCCGTCACCGGAACACCACCATTTTCTTCAGGTGGCTTTACTTCAAGCACAATTGTGGTTGGTTGCCTTTCAATGACTTTCACCTCCACTGGACTGTCAGGTGTGGCTAAATAACAAAACTCAGGGGGTTAGAAGATGGCAGAGTGGGCTATGCGCCGGAGCGGTAGGCTGACGGAGAGAGGTTCAAGCCCAGTTAGCGCCCCTAGTGGCTTTCACACAGGCAGTAATGCCTCCTAAGTCACTTTAAATCATGCTATAGTAGTACTTTATCAGTAAAATATTACATTATGAATAATATAATTAATTATACATAAATGATGTCAAATAATAAAATCTGTCAATCATAATTAAGCTAACAAAGAAATCAATAATATGATAACTAATGAATCAATCATATTGACACCGCTTCAATAAACTGAAACAAAAATCAGCTTTTGAATGCTCAATTTAACAACAAAGAATTGAAAAACAGGAAAATCTATCTTACCTGATGAACCCACATTGTCAAATTCAAGATAAAGTCTAAATAAAGTCTACTTGAACCAAATGAAGGCAAATTTGCTTTTTAGCTGAACATCTAAATATTCTTACAAGCACGTCGCATTTCAATGACTTTGCTTGCTTCTCCAAGTGGATTCTTCGCCTGGCATGTATACGGTCCATAAATCCAAGACTGGTCCACTTCCCTCACTTTCACCTAACAGCAACAGATAGATAAAGTATTGTAGTATTTTTCATTCATTCATTCATCATATGAACCAAATGAATGGACTGCTACAATACTTTATCTACTTACCAATAGCTCTACAAGACCAATCTAATATCTTATAGTACTCAAGTTTATTTTTACAAAGCATTTACCTGTACACTAGTAGCCATTACTGTCTTCTCACACAATTCATTCCATCTATCAACCACTCTAGCACTACAAAAATGTTGTTTGTATATCCCAATCCATTTCTTAAAGTTTCATGTTATGTCCTCGGGACCCATCGTACTATTTTGTTATAGCGGTGGATATGCCATGGCCAGACAAAATGTCACGGACAATATGTCATGGTGACAAAATGTCACGGACAAAACATCATATTGTCTCCATGACATTTATCCATGACATTTTGTCTCCATGACATTTTGTCTGCAGATATTTTGTCTTAGTACTGGCTACACAATATGAATGAGGCATTTATGTAATATGTACTACCAAGTTTTGTACTGGTAGATGTAAAGGCAAGAAGACAAACAAACTTACTAGAAAACAATAACATTTCAGCCATAGTGCATTATCAAAATGTCATTATTATAATATTATAATTACTGTCTGCACAGGAAGGAAGAGTCATTATGAGCTTATATTACCAACATGAATCTACCACTCTTGCAATATCGGCTCATGACAGCTTACTTGTAATATACTCTTCTTTTCCAGATCATATATCACGAATGTATCATTGTTTGCCAAAACTGTATCTGAATATTTCCAAACTGTCTCAGGAGTTGGTTCACCAGACGGTTCACAGGTCAGATTCTGGACCTTTCCAGCCCAGCTGTACACGGCCTCACTGGTCGGCACAATTGACGGCTCAACTGCAGAAAATAGAAAAAGAACACAGGAACAATACAGTCGTTAATCTGAAACAGGGGCATGGTGGAGTAGTGGTAGGATTCTGGGCATGCAACCAAAAGGTAGCAGGTTTGAATCTGACCCCATCCACTGTGTAGCGACCATGAGCAAGTGGTTCACCCTTGATTTGCTCAGCACTTATAATTCTTCACTTTGTGAATGTCTTAACATGCATCAACAACCATGTAATAATAATAATAATAATAATAATAATAATAATAATAATAATAATAATAATAATAATAATAATAATAATAACAATAACAATAACAACAACATCTATGCTGAGTTTGATGCAAACAGACCAAAGACATATCACATTTTTATCTTCTAAAAAAACTGTTTTCACAGATGTGCCATGAGTGATTCTGTACATTAGCACCCTATAGCTGCACAAGAGGACACAAATGTAAATTGTTTAAGCAGAGGGTGGGTCCAACGAATAAAAATGTTTGTAGTTGTGGGCAAATCGATGGTAATGAGAAAAGGCAGTAACAGTTGAAAAAAATTAATGGATTCAAAAGTCATCTAGAGAAACTGGGTTATTAACGACGTTAAGAGTAATTATAGGGGTTTCACATAAGCTAACTTAGCCTTCTAGACCACTCGAAAATCACAGTTATTATTATATCATAACATTACCAACTCTGCAGTACTTACTGTCACCAAGTACCTACCACCAAGTATTGAATCATGAGTAAGACTTCTAGTTTCTCTGCTTAATTTAGTAAAATAGTAAATGACAGCCATCCACATTTTGATCAAAATTTATACTGTCGCCTGATAGCAAAATGTTGGCCACCCCTGCAGTAAGACATAGTGGACTACAAATAGATTGCAAATGCAGATATATTGAAAATTACTTCATGAATAGGAAGTCAATCCCGTAAGCTTACACTGAACTGTGATGCTTGCAGTCTTCTCATCACTTCCAATTTTACTAGAAGCATTGCAGAGGTACTTTCCAGAGTCCTCCAGGCGCATTTCGTGCAGATTAAGTTGCAACTGGCCTTCCTTGTTGCTGTATACAGTGTAATATTCACCACTCTGAAGAAAATTGTCAAAATGAAACATAAAGAACTCAGCAATTGACACTGCTAAGTACAATTTGTTTAATATGTACATCATTATGCATAGCTGGACTCTCAGAAATGTGCCTCTGATCCTGACATTTGGTAATATGCCACACAAGAAATTGTTAGTCTAATAATAATAATAATAATAATAATAATAATAATAATAATAATAATAATAATAATAAAAATAATAATAAAAGTGGCCAACAAATGCTTTGAGAAGGGTTAAAAACTACAGTTAAATGCTCCTAATATATAAATAGCTACAGTCAAATGGTCCTAATGTACATAAACTCTGGACTTCACTGATACTTTACACAATAACTGGGACATACTTTTAAATTAAGCAAGGAAGCACATACTGCAAATGTAAATAAAATGTAAATAAATGGCTTTTACATATTAAAATATGTTGAAACTTTTAAATTAAGCAAGGAAGCACATACTGCAAATGTAAATAAAATGTAAATAAATGGCTTTTACATATTAAAATACACTGAATGTCTGAAATCCAAGGTTATGAGACACCACCAAAACTGAATTTTCTCAAATTTGAAGGTTTAAGTTCTCCTGTGTTCAATTCAATTCATTTTTATGTAGCAATACTTTAGGAAAGTGCAATATAAAATCTTATAAAGGTTAAGATCAACTCAATTTAACCATAAAACAAAACTTATACACGAAGTACATCTCTGCTTGGACCAAATGCAAAGGTTTGTGAACCGTGATGTAGACCAGGCTTTTTCTAGTCAAATGGCCTTGTACAATTTCATTAACAAACAAGACATACAAGTATTCATTAACCCCTTTACCATGTATTTAACTGTAACTCAATGTAAACTGGATGAATATATTCGGGGTTCCCGGTAAAGGGGTTAATTACAATTATTCCAGAACTTCAACCTTCCTTCAAAACAATAATATCCTTGATTTATCAGATCATCATCATGTTCTCTGTCCTGGGACAGGTTCAGGTCTCCATTGTTTCCATTCCTCTCTGCATCTTGCTTCTTCTTTGATTTCTGCGTAGGTCTTGTGATGCTGTGCATCTGTTTTCATCATCCAGTCCAGTAGCATCTTCCTTGGTCTCCTTTTTTTCCTTCTTCCTGATATACTTCCCTCAACTTACTGTTCTGAGTAATGATTCTCCCCTTAGTACATGTATGTCCAATCCAGTTCCTCTGTCTTTTTTTGATGGTGCTGATTAACGATCTTTGAATTATCAGATAACCCAAAATAGGAACTGTGCTGAATATTTTTAAAAGTACTAACCCCACTGCATCCAAATAAAATTGCCAATGGACAGTGCTATATAAATTGTCTCATCAATAATAATAATAATAATAATAATAATAATAATAATAATAATAATAATAATAACAACAAATATATAAAAATAATATAACAAATAATGTATAAAAGTCTAGATAATATAAAATATGTAAGAAAAATATAAAATAAGGATGTAAGGTTAATGTATGGATAATATAAAATATATAAAAATAATTTTTAAAAAATAACAATAATAATAATCATCATCATCAGATGTGCAAGGCCAGCAGGAGTCGTTGCATCATCCCTTGACCATGACCCCACCAAAATAATGATGAATAATATAATCATGATGATGATAATAATGATGATGATAATAATAATAATAATAATAATAATAATAATAATGTAATTTAATAACAATTCAAAAATAGTTACTGCCAGATAGGATAATAATAATGTTTTATTTCCAGGTATCCAGTTAAATGTGTATGCTTCTTCTTTGAGTTCTGATAAAATCATCCACTCCAACACTGTCTACCTCCAGATGCCAGGATTGTTCTTAATGCCGGAGGACAATCCAATTTCTCTGCCTTTTCCGGATTGTATCTATCAGGCTTCTTTCTTTTTAAATGCTTGAAGAATTTTACTTTTAGCATTTTCCTCCAAATTACATTTCAAAAAGCCTCTAATCTATATCTTCCTTTCTCATTGTCATTCCAACTCAACTCCATATCAATGAACATCAGCTCCTTTCTCTTGTAAAAAAAAACAAATGGATCGGTTGTTATCAACTAGGTCACTTGCTCTATGATTTAGGGCCTAAATAATATCAAATCCGTCATTGACTTTTTGAAAACAAATGGAATGAAACTGGTCAGAATTTAGGGCCTAAATAATATCAAATATTGATTTTTGACAAATTAATGCCGAAGGAAGATTTGTACGTTAATGCTCTGAGTATTCCTCTCCTTGCGAATTGTAAGAGATGGAAGAGGATCACCAGTGGCAATGCAGACAAGACTGGACGACTTTCCCTTACCCCCAACAACGTCTGCAAACTGTGAGATGGATGGCTTCACTGAAAACAAAGTACCATTTCAGCACGTAAATAAACCAACATGATTTCTATATCATTATTCTAAGCATGCAAAGAAATCAACGTGATTTCTTTAGCACTACTCTATGCATATAAATAAACCAATGTGATTTTCTATAGCACTACTCTAAGCATGTCAATAAATCAACATGATTTCTTTAGCACTACTCTATACATATAAAAAACCAACATGATTTATTTAGCACTATTCTAAGCATATAAAGAAATCAATATGATTTTTAGCACCACTCAAGCATGTAAAGAAACCAACATGATTTCTTTAGCACTATTCTAAGCATGTAAAGAAATCAACGTGATTTCTATAGCACTACTCTAAGCATAAAAATAAACCAACATGATTTCTATAGCACTATTACAAGCATGTAAATAAACCAACAAGATTTCTATAGCACTACTCTAAGCAAGTAAATAAACCAACATGATTTCTATAGCACTACTCTAAGCATGTAAATAAACCAACATGATTTCTATAGCACTACTTGAAGCATGTAAATAAACCAACATGATTTCTATAGCACTACTCGAAGCATGTACTGGTAAATAAATCAACACAACCTCTGTAGCACCATTTTAGGCAGATAAATAAATGAACATTATTTATTTAGCACTATTCAAAAACGTGCAAATAAAAAAATTAAATGTACAGTGCACATTTACAATGAAACATCAACGGTCAATTGTGGTAACAGTAATGACTAACCTAATACTTTGAGTTGAGCAGTAACAGAATCGTTACCAACTCGGTTGACAGCCTTGCATGTATAATTACCATCATCACTCTTCTTAACTGATGTAAAGCTCAGGGAACCAGTGCCTTCTGCACTAAACTTAATGTCATCTGAAGTTACCAGCGGCACTTCACTACCATCCTGTTGAGATATACATAAAACAGTGAAATGCAATTCTAATTCTATAGAAATTTTGTGTTTACTTACTTATTTACTTACTTAACAGCTGCATTTTGAGCACCATCAAAACGTGAAACATGAATACAGAACATTTACTTATTTCAAATCATCTGGAATTCAAGACTATAAGTGAATATTCTCTTAGAAACATAAAATAATTACATGTAAAACATAAATGCATGTGTAAAAACATAAAATAATTACATCATAACATAGATACATGTGTATAAACATAAAATAATTACTCATAACATAAATGCACATACATCACAACATAAATGCGCATGTAAAAACATAAAATAGTTATGGCATAACATAAATTATAATAATGTAATTTAAAGTGGTTTAGGAGGCTAAGTAAGCCTGTGTGAAAGCCACTGTAGCCATTCTCTCCGCATTCAATAACCTAGTTTTCCGAGATAGCCTTTGAATCCGTTTATTGTTTCAACTGTCACTGCCACCTCGTCCAAACTGTTCCATTTGTCCACAACCCTTGCACTAAATTTTTTTCTTTCTTGGACCCACCCTCTGCTTAAACAATTTGCATTTGTAGCCTCTTGTGTTGCTATAGTGTGCCAATGTAAAGAATCAATCGTATGGCACATCTACTTTCCCAGTCATTATTTTGTATGTTTCTATCAAATACCCCCTCTCTCTACTCCTTCTAATGTTGTCAGTCCACAGTATTGAAGTCTTCTTTTACAGCTTAAATTTTGGCATCCATTGACCATCTTCATTACTTGTCTTTGCACTTTTTCTAAAAGCTCTACATCTTTTTTCAAGAATGGATTCCATGCCTGAACACAGTATTCTAGATGAGGCCTTACTAATGACTTGTTAAGTTTTATGAATACCAGTATATCTTTATCTAATAACTCTTGCCCATTCTGAATGGCCTCCCCTAATGCCAACCTTCTGTCTTCTTCCCTTCAACCAATTTTGAATCCACCTGAAAATATTCCCCCTTATTCCACAGGACTTCAGTTTGGCAGCCGCCTTATGTGGGGCACTTTATCAAAAGTTTTGGCAAAATCTAAATATATTATGTCTACTGCCTTGTCCTCATCTAGCTTATCAAAAACCTCCTCCAGAAAGTCCAACAGGTTGGTCAGACATGAACACCCCTTTGTAAATCCATGCTGACTATCTTTAACAATTTTATGCCTAGTCAAATGTTCCAAAATGATCTCTTTCAGTGTTATTACCATAACTTTACAGATTACAGAAGTTAGGCTCACAGGTCTGCAATTCACTTCGTTTTCCCTTCTTGAACAGTGGGCTGACTAATGCGTCTCTCCAGTCTTGTGGTACTACTCCAGTTCTGAGCGCTTCATTGATTATCAAAGCAATTGCATGTCCTATTCCTATTTCATTTCGAACCTCGTAAATATAAATGCACGTATAACATACAGAGAAGGAGATGAGATGTCAACCAGAGTTCAATCCCAACTCACTCATATGTCCATGTTCATGGAGAGGACATTAACATAGTCTGTGTAGCACTTTAGGCAGATAGTGCAAGGGTTGTGGACAAATGGAACAGTTTGGACGAGGTGGGAGTGACAGTTGAAACAGTGAACGGATCCAAAGGAAGATAAACTAGGTTATTGAATGCAGAAGTGCATTATTATCAAAGTGCAATATAAATCATAATAATAACTATTATTATTATTATGCACTTTTACAGCACCATTTCTCCAACAACTTAAGACATCGATTGATGATACTCCAAATCCAAACCGTAAAGACCAGGTCATTCCAGATATAAGTCAATGAAGCATCAAGGCAACTTTTTAAACCGTGTCTATAACTGACATTGTAATGCACTTGTAAACATTTACTGAACAAGTGCAATATAAATAACCAATGTATGGGTGGTATGTATGTATGTATGTATGTATGTGTAAGGCATACTATGGAGGAACAGCTATCAGAAAGAGACGAGTTGTAAGTCTTAACTTGAAAGTGCTCAGTTCATTGCATGATCTGAGTAAGAAAGTTACAAAACCTTGGGCCTGCCACAGAAAAAGCTCTCTCTCTCTCAATAAAACTGGGAAGCTTAGATCTCAAGAACAGTGTTGAAGAGTGCAAACCAACTATCTCTCTAGCATTCCTCCACAGTGTCCCTGTTTTATCTCTCTATCTCTCTAGCATTCCTCCCTTAGTGTCCCTGTTTTACAACGTTATGCACTTGTCATTTATGAGTTTATATGAACTTAAGAGTTGTCAGGGCTCAATGACCACCAAATATGAATCAACCTATCCAACAGCCCTGCTCATTAAACAAAATGAACTTCTGAAAAGCTAGTAAAATTATGGTTACCGTAATAAATGCTGTTATTCATAAATCCCAAAAAACAATTATACATAAGAACCTTGAAAAATTCGAAAGACGGCAGCGGCAAACCGCTTGCTTCACATCTGAACGATGCTGCAGCACCCTGAATCACTTCTAAGTCTTCGAGTTGTCTTGTGATCTTCGGTGGAACTGCAAGACAAAAACAAGACGACATGATCTAGATCAACAATACTCGTGATAATTAAAACTCTACCCAGCACAATGGGGTGCCTTCATTCTTTCATGGCTCACTAGGTAGAACATCAGCCGGGTTCAGCCCCATCCAGTTTGATTCTCGGGCACTCACACGTCCACCGGTGCAGAGTGGAAACCAATATGGTCAGTGTAGCACACTCTTAGCACATTATTATCAAGGTGCTATATAAATGTAAGATCTGACATACTGGCCATACAGTGGCATGGGCAATCTCCAGCACTCCTTGATTGTGAACAAAAGTTATGACCCCTTAAAGCATGCATGTATATTTTTGTTAGTAACTGGTCATAACAGTTTGTCTAATGAAATGCATCAAACTGGACAACTATGTAATTAGGAACAGACCCTACAGCACACAAATGTTTTATTACACTACATTGCATTCAACTTACTGTGAACTTCAACTGTTATGTTCTCTTCCCTGTATCTTCCGTCCGACTCCACTTCTCCACGACAGACGTAAATGCCATTATCAGCCTCAGTGATGCTCCTGATTATCACTCCACTGTCTTTGATAATTGAGTAATGAGAACCTAGTTAGTCAAAACAACATCAAAATCATATTTACTCTGATTAAAACTGTACTAAACAACAACAACAGTACACAGCTGGTAAATAGCCCATTCAGAATATGGTTGTTCTCTAAGCCTACATTCTGTCTGTGAAGTAGGCTACAACAGTTGCCTTTTAGGCTACATCCATAAAATATAACACATTCTACAGCATACAATGTCACTACTGCTCATATACTAAATTTAATCTCCTAATAAATTATTCAGTAACTAAGATCACCATGTATAAAGTAGTCAACAGGACCTATCCTTAGATGCCTAATATAGTATTCAATTGTACTTATGTTACTTTTAAAAGCATTCACACTAATAGCTGATACCGTCTTTTCATCTAATTTGTTCCATCTATCTTTCTACTACTCTGGCACTAAAGAAACACTACTTGTACCTCCCAAGTCATTTCCCAAGCAATTACCAGCATTTGTCAGGTCCTCACGTACTAAGATAGTGCACTAGAGAAAAATTTCTCATATAGCACTTCAACTTTGCTAGTTGATAATTTTTAGGTCTATACGAGAGCTCCTCTTAGACCTCTCATCCTGATAAATTCACTAAATTCTACAGTGGTTTAAATGGAAGTCTAACTGTTCAAAACTGTCGATTATTTTCCATCCTTGAACCAATACTCAAAGAGCATGCAAAATCTTGGAAATACGGTACTACATGATAATTAAAATGCCAGCCATCACAATGTCTTATTTCTCATGTGAAAGAGAACAAGTGAGATTGTGGGCAAACACAACTTAACCCTAAGGAAAGCAGCAATCATGCTGAAGATGCTGAACTGAAAAGCAAGAGTCATTCTGCTGCTTTTGCCATAAATAAAATACTAGATAGCGATGATGTCACTGACGTTATTAACCCCTTAACCAGCCGTGATGAGTATGCTCGTCCATTTTACATTGAGTTACAGATAAATGTCAGGTTAAGGGTTAACACATTTTATTAGTAAATGCATTTGATACATTTAAGAGACAAAATCCCCTTCAAATCTCCAGGAAGCCAGGGGAATAGGAATTTTTCCATAGGAACTCAGGGGCAATAGAGTTAAGACAAACAAGCATTAGTCACCTTCATGCAGGCGTTTGCCCTTGTGCCGCCAAGAAACAGTAGGCTTTGGGCTGCCTTTAACAGCGCATAGTATCAATGCATCTTCGCCGAGTTTGGGATTCTGTGTTCGTGGAAATTCACCAAATGCTATATCCTCTGCAACACCAAACCATTAAGACACAGTTAATAAGGAATTAAAGGAATTAATACAATGCAGTCTTTAAGGGTTATTACTAAACACTCTTAGGCTTAAAACCACTTAAAAATTATGACATTTTTCTCACACGCTGTGACATCAAAGACCTGTACCCTGTGGAAATGCAATGGTGTATTTGGATGCATCGCAGAAGTCAATTTGAATTATGCAGTAAAATTACATTTTAATGAGCAAGAGACAAGATACAATATGTCATTGCAAGATTCCATTATAACATATAACATCATCATTATCATCGTCGTCATCATCATCATCATCATCATCATCATCATCATCATCATCATCATCATCATCATCATCATCATCATCATCATCATGACATTTCCAAAGATCAGTGAGGCATTTTCATTGACTCACAGATCAGACAGGTAATACTTGATACAGAGTTTGGAAGCAAAGTTGACATCAGTGGAGTTGGCAGCATGGCGATTGTTCAAGGACGTGGTTGGCAGATTTCTTGGAAATAGAAAGGTGGGCAACTATAGGGATCTGGTGGAAAAACCGATCAGTGACGACCAAAAATTGGGAGCTAACATGTCGTTAAAGATGTATTTCCTCCACTCGCACCTCAATTTCTTTCCTGAGAACCTGGGCAATGTCAGCAATGACCACGGGGAACGGTTCCACCAGGAAATCTCAGTCATGGAACAGAGGTACCAAGTGCAGTATAGTCCAGCTATGATGGGTGATTTCTGCTGGCTGCTGCAGCGAGGCAGCAGCACCTGTGACAAGAGGAAGTCATTGTGGTCGAGAGTGTTTCCTGCAAAGAGGGCGAACAAATAGTACCTATCACCTATAATGACATGTGCTTCAGCTACGGTAGACTATATGACTTTTCTATTTGCTCATAACTAAAACTTCTGATGTGACAGACGATTTTGGTGGTTATATTTTGATTTAGCACAGCTTAATTGTATTAAATCACAGCAATTCTTATCATTTAATGACAGGCAATTTTTTTACTCAGTGTAATCGGTCAATTATTCTGCTTTGCGTTGTTTCTACTTTTTTGGTTTCTGTTTCTTTTTTGTTTATTTCCCAGAATATATATATATATATATATATATATATATATATATATATATATATATATATATATAATACACACAAATCACCACTCAGTCTAACAAGGCATTACAGTAGGACCACTGTAATGTTTAAGGCATTAGTAGATAGATAGCATAAAAAAATCAAATTTGAAATAAGTCATTGCAAAAAGTTCAGTCTAGGACATCCAACCAGGAAAACAGTCTACCATGGATAAATACTTACGATGATTCAACTCAATGCAAGAAACACTGTTACTTGTTCATGTAGCAGAAACTACTTACCGTATATACTCGAGATAAAGTCGATCCGAGTATAAGTCGACTCCTAGATTTTGGGGATTTGAAGGTGTCTAATGTCATTGACCCGGCTATAAGTCGGGTCAATGACTATAAGTCGAAGTGACGTCATCGCGGCGAACCCTCTTGAGGTGATAGTGAGAGTCGGAACAATGGCGGACGCGAAGTGGGCATGTGGCGGCAGCGGCGCCATTGTTTTGATTGAAAAACTGCGTTTTAGCTTTGAACTATCGAGAGAAACTGAATGATTTTCACATTCCCAGATTGATTCCTGACGATGAAGAAAATTTTAAACCTGCTATTCGCTCATTCTTGACAATATAAAAATCTTAATTACCGGTAATCTTGAATTTTTTTATATTTATGTAGCGCCAATATTTAATTAATATTTATGTGGCGCCTATAAATTACCAGTCTTAAAAGCGCTGATGTGAACTTTTATTTAGATGCCGTAACGTATGTTGAAAATAATTACGCAGTTAGCTAAATTAATTATTTTCAACATGCTATGTATGGAAACTTTACCCAACAGTTAGTGCCTTGAGTATAAGTCGAGGTCAGGATATATAACCTGTGAATTGGCCTTAAATTTCTCGACTTTATCACGAATATATATGGTATGAAATAATCAGACAGTTTGCTTATCCATCTCATACATTTTACAATAATAAACAAATTGTGAAGTATCAATGCTTAAATGTAATGTAATATTATTGTAACATAATGTAATATTTGTATTGCACCTATTCCATTACCAATCAGAAGTGTTTAATATCTTTTTCCAGTGACTGTGAATCTTGATAATAGGCCAATATTATCAAAGCACTACATATGTAATAAAAATACTCAAATTTAACATTGACATTTATCGCTGGCATTAAGTAAGAGGAAACTGTCCTTTGCAACGTCTGAGAGCAAATAAATTTAAGCAATGCAAGTGTCACAGAGACAGCCACACATACACACAGACATACAGTGATGCTTAGAACAAACTATAAATCCAATTTAATAGGATTGTTCCTCAATCTTTTTGGTTTTGCCACAACAATCAAGTTAAGCAAAGACACTTGGAGCAATATCAATAAACATCCAGTATCTCTGAACCAATATTGTGAACTACAATAGGACAGGGCTTCCAGGCTTCTCCATAAGTGGAAAAAAGCACAACCAGTCTTTCCATCACCGGCTTAACAGTCAATTAACTGTTTCCACCAGTTACAACATAACCAAAAATACTAAACCAACACAAGTAAGGCTAAATGGCAGCAAAACACAACAGTAAAATCAAATCGATCATACATACACATACTTACATACCTGGATATATGAATATTAGCAAAAAATTATATAGAAGCCACACCAACAAACACACACACACACAAAGTGCACACAGATATGTTGAGACACACGAGTAAATAGGTAAGAAAGCAGGCAGGCAAACAAGTAAGTAAGTAGACCATGTTTCTATAGCGTTACCCAGCTCTTGAGTACATGCAAGAATACTTCAGCTGATCAGTTCATTAGCAGATCATGATCAATTCAATCAGAAAATAAATTGAAGAATGGATCCTCTGTTCTAATAAAACAACATGCATGCAAAGTAATCTGCTAATTCTGCTATTTTATTCATGAGACTGGAAAAGCTTTTGCTCACAGGCAATCATTCTCAATGACCAAAGATATTCAATCCCTTCTTTGTTTGGCTGTTGCTGAAGTTCATATGTGCATTAATTAAAGAATTAAAGACTGCTGGCATCTGCTGTGAACAGACTATGCTGGAAAATGCAGGAAAAAGGTTTTCAAATGTGAAATAAAAGCTCATAAATACAGTGGTTGAGCAGCTTGATCTAACGTCTATATCTACTCAGATCTAATCTCAAACTTCTATAGCGCCATTTCGTAATGCTTAGAAACATCAGCCGATGGCACACGAAATCACAATTGCACAAGATCCAGGTCAAATCCAGGATACCACACCGGATGACCAGATTAGTCTATGGTGGATAAGCCAGGTGAAATAGATGGGGGTTTTAAACTTACTATAAAATTTAGTAGTGAATCTGCAGTGCACGGATGCTGAGGCAACGAGTTTCAGAATTGGGGAGAGGGGGGGGGGGTGCCACTGTGAAAGCACAAGTACCAACGAGAGCACAGGAAATACAATGGAAGCCTCAAACAGCAGGAGTAAATATTATTGACAGCCATTAAAAACAAGCCTGCTAAAACAGAACTGGGTCTAAGGCACACAGCACAGCTGAAAACATGTCATTAAGTCAATGGATGTGATCTGACACAAAAAAAACTCAAATTGCAGGATCAACTTCTATAGCACCACTTCATACTGCATGGCAGCATCACCCGGTGGCACATCAAATCACAACTGCACAAAATCCAGGATGCATATACTAGACACAAATTAGACATAATAATAATAATAATAATAATAATAATAATAATAATAATAATAATAATAACAATAATATAGAATAATAGTAATAGTAGTAGTAGTAGTAGTAGTAGTAGTAGTAGTAATAATAATAATAATAATAATCATCACACTCCATAGTCCATAAGGACCGTCGGAGCCAACGGTGTAAAAGTGCTCGCCCATGGCCCTTTCCTTTCTTTGGCCATGTATATCGCATTTTGGGTTGTTTCAAGTCCAGTCCATTCAAGAATGTCATCGATCCATCTTCTCTTTGGTCTTCCTCTTTTTCTCATACCATTTGATCTGCCCATCATCACTGTCTTTATTATTCTGTCATCCCTCATTCTGCAGATGTGTCCAAATATCGATAATTTTCTTTCTTTGATCTTCTCCACAACAGTGTTTGTTCGTCCCAGGTCTTTGTGAATAGTATCATTTTTGATCATATCTTTATAACTTATTTTCAGCATTTTCCTATAACATTTCATTTCAAATGCGTTCAGTTTTAATCTGTCTTGTTTCTTCATGGTCCATGTCTCACATGCATACAGTAGGGTAGATATCACGCATGTGTCCATAATTCGCAATTTAATGTCTGTGCAAATGTTTTTACTTTTCCAGATCATGTTCAAATTGGCAAAAGTACTGCTTGCAATTCCAATCCGTCTTCTTATCTCCTTGCTGCAGTCATTATCTTCGGTTATTAGACTTCCTAAGTAAATAAACTGATCAACACATTCCAACTTTTCACCATCAACATGTATTTGAACTCCTTTGTTGTTTCCCATCACCATCATTTTTGTTTTGCTTCTGTTAATAAGTAATCCATATTCTTTGCTGGTTTGGTATACCTCTGTGAGTTGCTTCTGCAGGTCTTCCTCACTCTCAGCCATTAGATCAATGTCATCAGCAAATCGTAGGTCTTTGATTTGCTGTCCCTGAATCATTACACCTCCTTGTGTTTTGCCTCCATTTTTTCCATAATGATTTCTAAGATGGCAATGAATAACAAAGGTGAAATCGGGTCTCCTTGTCGACTGCCAATAGTTGCTTTCACCCATTCACTCAGTCCTTGTTTTGTTTTTACCTCCATTTCTGACATATCATATAAACTTCTTATGGTTCTAATAAGTTTTTCTGGTGTTCCTAAACATGCCAGTGATCCCCACAGACCTTCATGCCATATCGAATCAAATGCCTTTTTAAAATCGATGAAGCAATGATACAGACTCTTTGATTTGCCTAACGTTTCTTCAGCTATCAATCTAATGGCTAGTATCTGATGGATTGTACTGTGATCTTTCCTGAAACCTCCCTGTTCTTCGCTCAAATTCTCATCGATTGCACCTCTTAACCTCTCCTGTATGATATTTAACATTATTTTGCACAGGTGGGGGATGAGGGCTATTGTTCTATAATTTTCACATTTTTTAAGTCTCCTTTTTTCGGTAATCCTGTTAAGATGGATTTGCACCATTCTCTTGGCCATTTTCCGGTTTCCCAAATTGTGCTGCAGAGTTTCCACACTTCTTCAACTATACGGGGTCCACCTGCTTTTATCAGTTCTGCTGGAATTCCATCAATGCTACAACTTTTGTTATTTCTTAGTCTTTTTATTGCTCTTTCTACTTCAGCCTTCAAGATTCCATCTTTATTATCACATTCTGATGGTCTGCCATCTCTTGACTTCAAGTCGTCCAAGATGTTGCTTCCATACTCGTTGGTGTTTGTGTAGAGTTCTCTGATGTATTCAACCCATCTTTTAGATATTTGATCTTCTTCTGTAAGCAATTTCCCTGCTTTGTCTTTTATGTTTCTTGGCAATGGTTTGAAATCTCCTTTAAGTTTCTTAATTAGCTTGAATGCTTCTCTTGTTCTGTTGCTTCCAATTGTTTTATCTATTGTATCACATTGCTCCTCTATCCATTTTCTTTTGTCTGATCTTGCACTCTTCTTTACAGCCTTACACATTATTTTATACTCGTCCGTATTTTCTGCTCCAGGCCTCTTTCTTAGTATTTTTCTTTCTTCCCACAGTTTTAATGTTTCACTACTTATCCATGGCTTCTTTGTCCTTTTTGTTTCTCCCATACCTTCTGCTGCCGTTGCCAACAGCTGTGTAAGCTTATGTGTTCTCTCCTCCAAGTTTAAATCATCCTCAATTTCCGGGTTCTCCTCAATACGCTTTCTCACCAATTCGTTTTCCATTTGTATCTTGAACCTGTCATAGATCTTGGTTTTTGTTCTGATGTTTGGTTGTTTCCTCTTCAGCAGCATCTTAAAGTTACATAAAACAAGTTGATGATCAGATGCAATGTCTGCACTGGGAAAGCTTCAGAACTGAGTTATCATGCTATGGAATTTTTGTTCAACAAAGATAAAGTCAATCATATTTTTTGTTTGTCCATCGGGTGACCTCCATGTCCATTTGCGGTTACTGGTGCCCTGAAATTTGGTGTTTGCCACATATAATTTGTTTTGTTTTGCAAAGTCCAAGAGTCTATCTCCTCTTTCATTTCTCTTTCCAATTCCAAATTTCCCCATTACATCCTCAAATCCAATGTTATCATTTCCAATTTTTGCATTCCAGTCTCCTATAATGAATTTGATATCTTCTTTTGATATGTTTGCCATTTCTTCCTCTAGCTTCCCATAGAAATTTTCCAACAACTGTTCATCACTCTCATTGGTTGGTGCATATGCAACAATAACAGTTATGTTCCTTGGGTATCCTCTGAATCTAGCTTGCATTAATCTTTCACTTATAGGGTTGTACACAATTAGAGCTTCAGTTGCCCTCTTTCCTAGCATCATACCAACCCCATATTCATGCTTTTGTCCACTCGACCAAATCATTCTACCGCCATCTATTTCACCACTTCCAGTCCACCTTACTTCACAGAGACCAATTATGTCATATTTGATTTTGTCCAGTTCTTGTTTCAGTAATACATAGTTCCCAGTTTAGTATAAGGTCCTGACGTTCCATTCACCTATAGTAATGCCTGGTTTGCTTGGACGTCCCGCTGTTCTGAGCTTCTGTCTCCTTCCTCTCTTTTGATAATAATAATAATAATAATAATAATAATAATAATAATAATAATAATAATAATAATAATAATAATAGCAAGGTTTAGAGTGGTTCTATAGGATCTGCCCTGTGTGAGAACCCCTAGGTTCCACCCATCCATTCATTCACACTAAGGTCTTGCTGTGTAATACCGTTCTTTGCCCTCTTGACCTCTAGTAGGTTTCTTTCTGTATGCATGCTCCTCAAATAATTACGATTGCAGCCTACTAAACACAGATATATTGCCTGTGTAACTAGTCCAGTCGCTGTAGTTTCACTCTCATCCAATCACAGTAACAAACCACAAAACAAACTTCAGTACTATAGGATACTAGATTTGAAAGGGTACAACAGTGGTGTTTACACAGGGCAGACCCTAATGAACCACTTTAAACATCATCATCATCATCATCATCATCATCATCATCATCATCATCATCATCATCATCATCATCATCATCATCATCATCATCATCATCATCATCATCATCATCATCATCATCATCATCATCATCATCATCATCATCATCATCATCATCATCATCATCATTATTATTATTATTATTATTATTATTATTATTATTATTATTATTATTATTAAATCCATTTACTATATGAACACCAACAATTTACTTTTTAAAAAGACAGGAAAATCTTCAAATCAGAGCTGGAAGCATCAGTGATTCTACTCACCAAACAGCTGTAATATCACATCCTTCTTCTGTACACTGTCTCCAATTCGTCCCTGGCAACTGTACTTCCCGGCATCTTCATTCATTATGCGCGTTATGTATAGTTTTTGGGTAATCAGGGTCGTCGTATCATCATTTTCAATGTACAGTCTAAAATTCAGTAGACAAGCAATGAAACTGAAGAATTCAGTGGAGGCGGCAACATTCATCTATATCTATAGTGGCACAGTTACTGCTTGTCAATTTTTCATATTATTATATTATTACTAAATGGATATTTATTAACTTCTTTAGTGCCAAATGACACAAGCAAGGGCACATAACAGAGTCATACTCTTCAAAATAATAACAGTCATACTAAAAGCTTTTTGGAAGAAATAAACTTCAATTAAGAGCTGATACAAAAATTCAGCTCCCAAACTGTAGGATTTTGGAAAAAACACAACCAAAACCATGAATTCATAATTCTTATTGTCACATAATAAGCTGTGCGATTCTCTTTGATGCATAACAATGTGCTCAAAACTGACTCATTCATTTTCAAGAGGATCCAGTGAAAAAAACATCACAGGGTAACACTTTCTAATAGGTTCATGTCCTCAGTAATGAGAAGCAAAATAAAGAGCAACTCTTAAAAGCATGTACCACAGTCTCTACTAGTACATTGTACCTGAAAATATGTTTACCCAGTGTCTGGTCCTTGAAAAATCAGTGGGAATCCGACTACTACCCCCACAGCCTACTGCTCCAGCATGTAACCCCCACTCTGCCATCTTCTGCCTCCCCAAAGCAATTAAATGCTTCTAATTATATCTAATCTAATCCAATCTAATTTAATCTTAAACTTCCCTAGCATCACTTTGTAATGCATAGAAGCATCAGCCAATGCCACATCAAATGACAGTCACGCAAGATCCAGGTCGAATCCAGGACATCAGGTCCGACAACCAGAAGACAGGTAAAATAGTCAACTTTCTAATTCTCAATGCATACATTGTTTCCAGTGTTTTATCCAGACTCCAGGCCTGGGGGGGGGGTAAATTGAGGCCTTGGGAGGGGGAAATCAACTTGGTTGGAGGGGAAAAGACACAGTTCAGTGCAAAATTTGTGTAAGTGCTTGGATTTTAGGGGGGATTTTGAGTTTTTTTGTTTTTGGGGTGGGGGTGGGAGAATCTCCCCTCCTAGCAGGCCTGTATAAAACACTGATTGTTTCATTATTTCAAATACTATTATTGTTATTGATTCCATCTATGGCACACATGCAACCACTGAGCACAATTTAAAGGCTATAAACAATTTTTTTAAAAATTTCCAGAATTGTTAAAAACTGTTCTGCACACAACAACAACAGCTTCATATAAGATTTCATATAATTATATTTAGTGGCAGATAATCAGTCTAAGGCACTCCTGTCAACCAGTAGATTTCCCACTGGACTGACAAATGACCAAATGACACACAGTAACTCTATCAGGGTCCTCCTCATTTACAGAAGAACTGGATATGAAGCTGGACCATCAGACAGCACTACAATAATATTCCCAGTCAAACAGTTGCTCAAACACCAGATGTTGGGATCAATGGTGCCTTGGTATTTACCTTGCAATGCAGACAGGCTTTCATTAAGCATCACTGAGTAAACCCAATCTCAATAGAAACCGCAATGCCTTTCATGTGCTGTTTTCAAGCTCCATATCATTTGATATTATTTATTAGCAAAATAGATGCAAGACCATTTGAAATTACTTAAACTCATGCAGGATTTAATGAAAGCTTAAGCATATACACACACGCACGCACACACAAGGAGGCTTACTGCTGCCAAGGACTACAAAAATACATCATTGAATCAATTTCAATTTGCATACATGGAGTATGAAGGTGCAATTGAAAGCATAGGCAGTGGGTCAATAAAGACAGTTTGATTTGCTGGCTGTACTCACAGAAGATATTCTAAAATAGAATCTTGGCCCTAAGATGACAAGACCTCCACTTATACAGATCACTTTTATCAGCTTCCAATAGTAGCAAATCTTATATCAGAATTTCATCACAATCAATTCTACCTAATGCTTAGCAATATTGTCCATATTGAAAGATGTAGACAAATTGAGACACAAGTTTTGCAAATTTTTTATTACTTTCCAATACTTTTTGCTCAGCTTTTCCTAAATGACAGGTGGAATGAATTGGATTGGACCAGAGTATTGGTTACTAGCATGAATGCTTTTTAAATGAAACCTAAGTACTGTAGTATAGGACACTAGATTAATCTTGTATAGCTATTAGACAGTAGGATGAAGTATTGTAGAAGTAGTGAGTACAGTAACTGAATGAGACATTTATGCCATTGTATACTGCAAAGCTTTGTTCTTATCAGTATTTGTAGACACAAAAACAAGAAGACAATGAATGAAAACACAGGAACAAACCTACTAAGGACAAGAGAGCAAAGAATGAGATTACACAGCAAGACCAAACTGTGAATGAATGGCTGATGGAACATAGTGGCTCTCACACAGGACATACCCTACTGAACCATCCTAAACCCTGTTATTATAACTGAAAATCAGTAATGCCAAATGCAAGCTGAAATATTAAAGCACTCTGATCACAAGTCTATTTTAATTCTTCCAGTAGTCAAGCCTGTAATAAACTGCGAGTCAACACTATTTCTCTGACTGAATCTCCAAATTTCAACTCTATTCTAGGCTCCCAGTTTCTCCTTGATCCTAGGATCCACTGCCGTGTACATAAATACACAAACACACACAAAGATAAACACATCCTGTAGCAGTTGACTGTGACTCATAAGACATAATGAAACAAGGACCCTAAGGGCAAATTCCTGTGTAACAACGAACTGCCACCATTACAACTAAACAGGTCTTCAACATGCTGAACCTTAGACAAACAAGATCCTGAGAAGAGATGGTTCTTTTCTGGCATGAAACATTGTCTGCATGGTAGTCCCCGTCAGTGATTGACTACAGCATGGTTTCCCAAACTTTTTGGAACTGCGACCCACTTAAGCGGCTCTGTAACATGCTTCAACCCTGCAAACTTATTTTCAGTTAAAATTGGATAAAACACTAACCATTTTAATATAAGCTGTGTATGGAGAATTGCAGGCAAATAATTTCATAAAAACATACCGTATTATCTTGGGTATAGTACGCACCTATGTATAATACTCATCCTTAGTTTTCAGAGTTATCATATTCATAATGTAAAAATGTTAATACCTATGTATAAAACACACCCAAAATTTCCTATGAGAATCTCCATAAATTAACCTGGATAATAAAAATTGTCTTTCAAATTCTGCTTAAAATTGGAAGAGTAGACAGTTTCCCCGCCAGTGGCTGACATTAAGCCATAAAACAATAAGCCTACATCATTTTTATAGCTATCAATGGCAGAATGTCTATTGATTAACCTAGACAATCACAATTTTCTGGAAAATTCTTTTTGAAAATTGATGTGCAAACAAAGTTTTTCTCCACCAGCAACCACTTAAGTAAATATGCATGTTATATGCGTAAAAATACGGATAAATTAAAAATTTGTATGCTATGTACTGTGTATAATGTACATAAAATTGTTTGTACATAACATTTATTTCTATGTATAATACGCACCCACACCTTGAACCGATTTTTTAAGGGAAAAAAGTGCGTCTTATACGCGAGATAATACAGTAAGCCTACTTGCAACTTTCATAGCTTGTGATATTGTGGCATTGGTTAGAAAATGACTTTTGAATCTAATTTCGCACTACCTGAGGTCCATAAAACTGAGCCCTGTGACCCACTTTTTGGTTGCAACCCACAGTTTGGGAAACACTGGAGTACAGTGTTCAAACTACTCCTTAACGCTTCCCACATAGTCACATAACATCACCATGACATCAAACTGTCATGGCACTTTAACTGCTTGTGTTAAATAAAGCATTTGTACTGTTATCTGCATCTATAACGAGAAAAACAAGTGACAAAAAGATATTAATATGTACAAATCTTACATAGCCATGGCAACAAAGTGCAGGAAATGTTGATGACTAATAAAATAATTAGTTAATAATATTTATAAAAATAATAATATTTTCATAATAAACTAATGTCTGCTGCTTTTTTCTTTGTCCCAGTTAAAGTCAATATTGTGAATTCTGGTAATGCCACAATTGACAAAAACCATTCCTCTCACTTAGTCAAAGTTCTGCACTCCTGGCACTGAAAAGTGAAACAGCCAAATAACGCTTGCTACATGTTACAGTCTGGTACCCGAGACAATCCATTGCCAAGAGGACGAGCAACACTCAAGAAGAGTGTGCAGATCACACTGATGGTCTGAATTCTCACGATAAGCAGAATCAATATTAAATGAAGCAGAAGATTGCTGGTGTCTGGTGGCTTCCTTACATCTTCCCGATGCAAAATGCCTGTAGCATTTCCACTTGGGTCTAGGTCATTGACTGGGAGAGCTAATGTTTATCTGAATTCTTTTAAAGTCATTTCCGACAGAAATTTCAAACACATTTCACCACACGGTACAACTTCTATTCATCCCAGCCATTTTCTAAGCTACTCTGTATTTTTCTTCAGAGCCCTACATTTGTGGCCTACATTTCTGGCCTTCTTACTTGACTTTTCCAACATCTAGAATAAATTAATTTGATTTGATGAGGTGGTCAAAAGGTTTGCAAAAATCCAAATTATGATAAGGTAGCAAGAAAATTGCAAGTAATCATAATTACTGTTCTGCTGCTAATCCTATCGCTACTGTTTTTGCTATCACTACTACTACAAGTACTACTCTACTGATGACTGCAGAAATGAACTGGTTAAGAGGAATAGCAGAAGACAAAGAATAAGAAACAAAATGATCAGAGAAAAGACAGAGCAAAAAGAAACGATACTTGAATTGATACAGAAACAAAGACTGAAATGGTTTGGTCATGTTGAAAGAATGAAGGAAGAAAGACCACCAAATAAAGCACTATACAGTATACAACTATGCTGAAGGAAAAGGAGGAAAGAAAGACCAAGAAAAATACAGATAAAAAACTTAAAAGAAGATGAAGAAGAAATGCAAATGAACTTCATCCAAATGACCATGGCAGCAAGAGACAGACAGAAGTGGAAGCAACTCATTCAGGCCCATCATCCAACACCAAAAAGGGAACGAAGGAAGGAAAGAAAGAAGACTACTACTACCATCACTACTACTACCACCACCACAACCACTACTACTACTACTACTGTCACTACCACTACAATACCACTAATAATAACATCAAATAATAATAATAAATTAATAATTGAAAATAATATTATTAATTAATTACTCAGAGAAAATGCAATACAGCACAAAATGCTACTGAGGAGACAAAGAAGAAGCACTTACAGTCAGATCACAATTCCAATCCACAATTCACTTTTCATAAAACAAACAGTTACAGAAACAGCAAACATCACTGAATTCTCAACCTTCTGATTAGTTACAATGCTATTATTAGATAAGTCCATAGGCTTATGTGCATGTTATTTTGTTCATATTTTATGTAAGTTGTGGAGAAATTATGGAGAAAGAAAAAAAGATGTCATGTCAAATGTCATGTCATGTCAAAAAAAGCAATATTTTCCAGAAAATGATTGAAGTGAAGTGGCTTTTCGCCAGTGCAAACCTTCCAGTCCGTTGTGTGATTTCAGTGTCTTTGCCATCAAACCAGCTGACCTCACTTTCACCATCACCACCAACCTTCATCGAACATGTCAAGACCATGGCAGATCCCAAAGGCTTTGTGTGCAGTTCTTGATCTGGTCTGATGGTCAGCTCTAGTGGTTCTGCAAATATGAAACAGCAGTGCCTCTCTGTAGAGATATCAGCAAATGCAATGAGACAACTCTGAGAAACATCCGTGGATATTAAATTCAAGGTAAAGTGGTAGTGTAGTAGTAGTAGTAGTAGTGGTAGTAGTAGTAGTAGCAGTAGTAGTGGTAGTAGTAGTTGTAGTAGTAATAGTAGTAGTAGTAGTAGTAGCAGAAATACCATAATGTGAATGAATGTGGGGTGGAACATAGTGGTTCTCACACAGGGCAGACCCTACCAAACCACTCTCTAAACTATGTTATTATTATTATTATTATTATTATTATTATTATTATTATTATTATTATTATTATTATTATTATTATTATTACTATATTTATAAATGTCAAGCAAATGTGTATGTGTATACTGTACAGTCCTATGTTGCCTACTAGAAAACTGCAGCACAATCAATGAATAATACATGTATGATATTTACTTACTTACTAACAGCATTATCTATTTTAATGCTGACATTGTATGACCTGATGCTGTCATTACCTATCAAAAATACAATGTTAGTTAGGAGATAAATTACGGTAAGTCCATAAAATAGCAACTCTCAGATAAAACTGGTCAACAACAAAAAGACAACAAATTTTTCAATAACTTTCTCAAAACAGTGTGTTGATAACTAGTCTGGAAATCTGCTGCTGTTTGGCGATAAAATCATCCATGTCACAGAATTTAAGAATTTCATATTTCCACCAGGAATAGTCAAAGATAGGACCGATGTGGCCAGTATATCATCTATATTTCATTTATTGTTTTACATATTCTATTAAATCTGAATATCCTGATTCCAATGATATCAGCCATTTTCTCTACCATGTCTACATGCATGTACAAACAATGGCAA
>CM030871.1:9591066-9731066 GCA_018105865.1 Metaphire vulgaris
GACATATTAAATAAAATACAAGAAACAATTACAAAATTGACAAGTCACAAAAATTCTGAGATTCAATGACACCCACTTTCTATCTTTTCACCTTCCAATTTTTCCTTAGCATTTCAGCACCTCCTCATAACACTCAACAACAACTACGACGCTCCCTTCAACTAAACCAAGAAAGGAAGCCTATGCAACCTTCACTCATCTGCCCAAAGTCAATGTCTACATAAACAAGAACATTCCTAACATTTAGACAACTGTTAAAAACTGCATTCAATGCAGTGCCATGGTTACTTTTCAAGTAAACCAATTTCATGCCGATCCAATTGAACTTTAACTGTCATCATAACCCTATACACTAGTCACTAGCTTTCTGTGATATGAAGTTGACAGTGTCCCTGTTTACAGATCATGCATCTACCTGGCACTTAAAGTAAACCACGTGAAGATGATCAGTGCAACGAACCAATCTCAACAATAGATAAATTTGACTTTGGCCATCACTTAATATAAAAGAGTATCTGAATTCTAAGTTTCTTTTCTTAATAGATCTGTGCCAATGTTGGACTCTTTGACAACTGCTTTCTTCTCAAAATACTATAAAGCCAACAGGTTAAAAATTCCTTCCCAGCATTCACTTAGATTTGATAAAAATGTAAAAGTACAAAAGCACAATACCAAATCTCTGCAAACCTTCTTGGCTGGCAACTGTGGTCAAAATCAGACCAGAGTTTAAATATACAAAGTGAAAAACATCTGTTGTCCTTTAAAAAGTTCCAGATATTCAATCCCGCTCATGAATGTCCCACTATCTGGTAACAAATAACTTAGCAACCTATAGACAGCAATGTTCAATTTGTTTGAGAAGCTGGGTATTGACCCAGTAGCTGGGGTAGATCCAGGAATTCGGTTTCGGGGAGTATTTTATGCTCCATTCCCTATTTTGGCTTGCCTTGTCCATACTATGGATTGATGCATGTTGCTAAAATGCTTACACAGTAAGAAAACACAATAGCTGATTTACTCTTACTCTCATAACTTTCAGCGACTTGCTATGATGAAAATTTAGCAAAGCAAGGTTTCTGGGTTGGTCTGGGGGTGTGAGCCATGTGCCCCTCCCTGGATCAGCCCATGCCAGTACCAGTTCATAAAGGAGTTCTACTTACCACCGGTGGCTATTGATACAGTCTGACTGGGTTCACTCTGTGACGACTGGCTGTAACTGGTCACACGGAAAGAGTATTCGGCGGCGTGAGACGGAATTGTCCATGTGTACCTCAGGTCCGTGAGTTTGCTCGCGAGCGGCATCCACTGTCCGACAGAGTGGTACTCTATGGCGTAGTACTCTATTGGTACTGGCGAGTTGTCTGGAGGTACCCAAGAGATGTGCAGAGCATCCTTTTGTCGATGTAAGGTAACGTTAACTGGTGGACTTGGCCGAATATCTGTAAGAGCAAAAACAGAACATCTTCCAACTATATTGAAAAATTATTATAAGAAATATAATAAAAAAATAAATTAAGTCAGTAAAGGTCAATATCACATTCCAGATTTGGTTAAAACTGTGATCTGATATAAGACAGAACTTGATTTAAAAAAAAAAAAAAAAAAAAATAATAATAATAATAATAATAATAATAATAATAATAATCATCATCATCATCATCATCACCATCATCATCATCACCATCATCATGAACTGATTAGGGTTGCATTTTGTACAAGTACTGCTATGACACCTAACAATTGAAAATACAGTACTGCATATTTGATTTGGAAAGAACACAATTCATGTTAGGAGACACTCAATTCAATTCAAAATCTGTCAACCTTCAGTTTAGAACATAAGAACTCAAACTATTTAGAACACGTAATAATGCTTAGAAATTTTATAATTGAATAAAAACACTTAGCATTCCTACATTTTGCCAAGTTTCTGCTGCAAGTCAATTTACCAAATAAACATTTAAAAAGTGTCAAAAACTTCATGTGGAAAATACAGTGGACCAAGAAAACAGACCTATGGACCAAATTTGGCCTGCAGGCCAGGGTTTGTGGATCACTGAGCTACCCACTACTTACAGAGAAAATTTTGTTACATTTTCAAACAGCAGTGGTAGGGTTGGCTAAAAATAAACAATGTTTTCCACCATGTGGGTTGTCTGCAGTCAGTAGGTGAATTAACCCCTTTAAAAGCCACATATAAGTAACATAATCTAAAATGGACAAGTTAACTCAGGGCAAGTGTTAAAGGGGTTAAGTCTTTTTGCTACAGAACATTTTCTATTCAACAAAGTTCTAGTTAAAACAATAAAATATCACCATCTGTCACTTAATGGCAATATACTATAACTATAGAGTAGAAGCTTACTAGTGTTAGCCTCCAAAACCACTTTAAATCACATTATTAATATCACATAGTAGTAAGTAGAAACTAAAGTCCGAACAGAAATACAAAAAAGGTAACAAACAAGTTCTTAAGCATTTATTAATAGAATACTTAAAATGCATTTCTTATAGACAGTGCTCAATGTAAATACTATTCCTACAGGGCATACTTCTAAAGCAACATCAAAAACGAGAAGGATTCATAAATACATGTTATAATAAGACAGTATAAGAAAATCTATTTTAAGTATGATTATAAGTAACTTCTATAGTGCCCTTATATAATGCACTGGCAGTGCACATCACTTGATGGTTTCCTGATGTTGAAAATGTTTTATAGTTGAAAAAGTTAACAAATAAGGTCAAATGACCACCTGTTTAAAATCTTAGGCGTGGAAACAAAAATATGCTTTTCTCACTGTATTTCAGTCACAGTTCTTAGGATAAATAGTTTGATCTACTAGACTTTACGGACATTTTCAGACTATTGAATAAAAAGCTCCATCAAATATATGCCTAACTAACTGAACACCTATAGATGCAGACTGCCTACAAGAAGGAATTGAGGAAGTAAAGAATAAAGGATGTCTAGATCGAACAAAGTGGAAATCATTGATCACTAACAACTGAAATTTCACAGCTCTATAGAAGAAACCCATCGATGCGTGTTGCAGTGAGTTTTCAATAAATCAGTGTCAGCATTTCTATCACATTTACCTGGGTAGCCAGTGCTTTCAATATCAGTCTCGCTTGAAGTGGAGCCAGCATAATCTGTAAAAAAAGAACCAGTGCATCAATAACATACACAGAACCACATCCCACCAAGAAATTATCCATATCTCATGCAGGTGAATACGAAAATATTTACAGTATCAGAATGTCACAGTTGATACTTTGATATTCAACAGACTGGTCAAAAACAAAACTAACCCATCAATATGGCAATGATCAAGATTTCAGGACAACATGCTACCAGTGGCGTATTTACCATTGGGCCATTTGGGCCATGCCCCCCCTTTGGTCTTGGCCTAGCCTGTCCTCAGACCCTGACAAGCAAAAAAAAAGATTGTCAACTTTTTCCAAAGTTGTAACTTGTCAGGTCGAAAGTGTCTGGCCCCCCTTACCAAAATTCTAAATATGCCACTGCATGCTACATCTGGCATTAAGCAGTTAGTAAGTATGATTAATACTAAATCGTAACAAGTATAGCATGCTGTAGCCTAAAGCATTTCAGTTTATGATGCTGCAGGTCAGTTGTATTGAAGAGCAATGAAAATATCAAAGTGACGCCAAAATCTCTAAGTGCCAGGAATAAAAAATGAACATGAAAGAAATATAAAATTAAACACCAAATTAGCATAACACTTATTGTGCTCGAAATCTCTCTCAAATGACCAGGTCATTTCAGAGATCAGTCAGTAAGAAACAACAAGGCAGAACTATGGGGACAAATAGGACAGGGGTGTAGAGATTTGCAATTTATGTTCGTTAGTCGTCAACGTTGGTGGTCGATGGTGGTCTTAAAGTAGTCCTACACCTCTGTCCCATTTGTCCCCTATCCAGTGGGAAAACTGCTAGGGGGCTAAGCCTAATGTATAGTTCTGAACTTCTGACTGCCCATCACCAAAACCCAAGCTACCAGCCCACCAGTAGACCTATCGACTTATAGTGGTGTGGGCCACAGAATTTTCATGGGGTTACATCGAAAAAATACAATAATAAAAATTAATTCATAAATAATATAAATACATCAAACAAGAGATCCTGTCGCTACAATCAACGACGCCGCGAAAATCGAATTTGATGAATGCCTAAAAGAATCCCGTGGATTCATGCGTAATATGTGCTGAGCCAATCCAGGCGCTAAAAAAATTCGTCGTCATTACATCAGAACACTCGTCACCATTGCGCCTATCAAAAACTTAATTATTTCTTCGAAATGAACAAAAACTTACCGCTCAAAAGCAGAAAAACTGCAACGAGAGCCAACAAATACGACATAATTATGCGTTCAAATCGTAAAAATCGCTTTAAATCGGAATTAAAATAATAATTTCACCGCATTTCGTCAAACTTGGATCACGACGACCACCAACGTCGCCATCGTCGACGAAAGACGCCGCACGTCACGCCGATCGCATTAGGTAGAGTAATGATAGGTTTTTTTTACGCAGAAGAATACGATTGCTCACTTCACATCAGAGAATTGGTTTTTGCTGCAAAGATGCATATGTTAGATGGTGTATAATATCGTCTAATCTTGTTCCGAGTGCATAAAATACATATTCAGTGAATGTGATTGCAACCATTGCGATCGTACTGATCGTTAGAGCGGAGAGCCGCATCACCGCCATGTTAATTGGCGCTTCCGGCGAGGCACAAAGTAGATCCGTAGACACTTGTTTTGTCTGTCTGGATTCTGGAACCAGCCTCACATAGATGCGATAATTTTCTGGAACGTTTAGCTAATTTAACCACGTGGCTGTCCATAGCCGGTTCTTTCACACGGGCTTTCTTAGCCTCCTAAACCACTTAAAATCACATCATTATTATTATTTCCCGTAAAACACCAAATATTTTCAGACGTTTATTCGTTGTTTTAGAAACGAGACACAGACTGACACTAGTGAAATATGACTCATAGTAGAAGCTAAACTGTTGGTTGCCAGCTGTGTGGTGGAGGATTTTTGGGTGGGAATAAATTGAACAAGCCAAAACCGAACACTTGGAGGGACCCCCCGTACTCACGATGACCATACCAAAAAGCAGGGTGGCAGATACTCTAGAACCTGCTAAAATAATCACAATTTCAAATTGAGACCACTTTCATTTTTCTGAAGCACAAGACAGATACTGAGACAAGGTGCAAAGCAACAATACTAGAACATAAACATCCAAATTTCAAAAGTCAAACCTCACATAAATTCCATTATATGCAGAGTATGCCATAAAAGTCTCCAGACATATTTTAGCGCAATGGTCAAGTCTGTTAAGAGCCACGGTACAATTATAATTATAACCAAGTTTGTTATAATGAGTTTTTAATGTATTTTTAAACAAAACAAAATCAATGGTATAGATCCAGAGGATCTGGCAAGAAATCAGTGAGTGTCATAATAATAATAATAATAATAATAATAATAATAATAATAATAATAATAATAATCATCATCATCATCATTATCACCAGTGGCGTAACCAGAGTCAAAATGTAACCCGGGCAGCTGACCACGGGCTGTCCATAAATTACGCAAGCAATTTTTGGGCGAATTTTAACCCCTCCCCCTTATCAACAGTTGTCACACTTTTCAAACTCCTTCCTCTTTTGTTTACGTAATTTGTGGACAGTCACTCAACAAAAATATTAAAAAAATTAACATGAGGATTTTAAACTGATCCCATTTCACGAGGCAACGCAATTGCTCAGCAGATGACTTTTAAAGAGTGAATCCATAGGCCCCTACCTTTGATCCGTTGCGTGCTGCCAATCAGGTACACCAAATGGTGCGCTTTCCTTGCTCTGGTAACGACAACAGAAGCTTAATACGCAGCATCCTGCTGGACAACAGTAGCCAACCATGAAGATTCTGCAATATAGTAACTTTGGAAACGACGTTTGACCAATTTCTTTGCTCCAAAATATTTCCAAGGATATGTGTGCAATAATATATAAGCTACACTGGGCTACCTAGTTCTCTGGAAATGTCCTCTGGGATCTTTATTCAGAGGCTGAGACTGTTTATTCTGGTCATTTCTAGAGTTCGCAACGACGCCGATATTTTAACTGTCTGGCAAATTATGACTAGCTGCAATCAGAAGAAATAGTTTGGCATACTTCATCTGATGTTACTGAGCATGAGTGTTATGTTCAGCTCTTTATAGAATTCTTGAGAAATCCAAACGCAGACAACTTTTGCAATCCAGACGCTGTATCCGTGAAAATATGCCTTTCAAGAATCTGACTATACGCCTGGCGCGAACTTCGGAACTTGTGATAATTAAGAGTCAACTCTTAAAGCAAACCCACCTGCTCTAATATTATACAAAGGACTTTAGGAATGCTCTCTTAATGTCAATGTACCTTGTTGCACAGTGCTGACCTTACCGTTTCCGACCAAATACACATGGAAATCGGAGTACCCTCTCCGACCTCTCGGGTGAAAAAGGTCAAATCTCAAAGCAGCTGCGATTTGCTTCTCGGGTCGACCCGACCCGATAGGGTCTTTGGAGCGCAGAGGTCAAAGCCACTTCATCTGCCTGCTATCCCTGGTATCAGTCAGCCACGGCCAGAGCAACAATTATCACCTTACACTGTAAGCGTCCACTTCGGTAGAGGAAGATGCAGAGGGATTGAACATCGACTAATTAGTTGTCCATGGATTGAATGGTCCATAGGGACAGGCGATTACCGCCATAACTGAAATTCGATATATCGCGTAGATACATATACATGCCAAACAATAGTAATTACTGCACTTCTAGCTACCTGTCACCTGTGAAACACGTTTTCCAGACACTAGTTTTAGACTATTAGAATAGTATTGCAATAACATTAATGTACATGGCAGTGCAAAAGCAAGTTTATCCAAATACTAAAGGCATACAAAAAAAAATTCAACCCGGGCAGAAATTTTTCAACCCGGGCAGAAAGCAAAGTAACCCGGGCATTGCCCGTAATTGCCCGGGCGTGGTTACGCCACTGATTATCACTGATGGTGCAATTAGCAGTCAGGAATAACCTCTTCACTCTCTTTCTGATCATTAAAACTTGAAAAGGCAAGTGACAATGATACACAAATAAGGGCATCAAGTCAAACTATTGTGACTACTGAAGAACCCGTATGTACAGAGATCAAAAATGTATCCAAGCATTACTTTAAAACAGGGATGCCCATCCCCTCTGCTTGCTGGGAGTATCTTCCCCTTCCCTGTCTTTCCTCCCCACCCCTAACGTGAAACCAAATCTCAGAGGGGGAATTTCCTCTCCCTAGCTTTTTTAGGAGGCAAATGCTTCCTTCTCCCCCTCTGTGGACGCCCCTGCTTTAAAATAGCAAAATTTCTTATGCACATTTGATTGAGAAAGCATTACACCAGGTCAATGACAAACAACAATTATGACCTACAGAATTCAGTGCAAAGAGAACATACATTGTTCTAAATCAGTAGGCCTAGAGGGTTGGATTCTAATTTAACAAGCATTTTCAGAATGTCAACTGTTAAGCCATTAAGCCCCACAATTCTCAAAAAGTAATAGAAATAGAAGACTCAAAAATAATAATAATAATAAGTTAGTTAGTTATGGGCTAACTTGTATAGCGCTATTGTCATAAGAGACTATAGGGTCAAGAGCGCTTTACATGGTACTGAACAAGAGTCCGAACAAGTGTGTTTTAAGTCGCTTGGTAAAAGTTTCTAGATTAGTCGTGTTGGTGATACTGTGTGCTAACGTGTTCCACAGAGCCAGGTTCCCGCTAATAATAATAATAATTGTAATAAAAATAATGTGATTTTAAGTTGTTTAGGAGGCTAAGTATGCCTGTGTGAAAAACCACTGCACATTAAGCCATCAGTCTAGCATTATGAAAGTGGCACCATAGAAGTTATGCTTTTTTAAAAAGCAAAACCATAATAAAATCTAGCATACGGTATTCTGATTCATTGGCAAGTCCATCTGGGAATTTAATATAAATACGTTGTTTAAAAATACCAAATAAAATAATATTACTAACCCAATGTTGATTCGACCGCTCAAAGATTCAAAATATAAACTGGGCATAACTGACTGACAAATGCAACAGTGGTTCTCACACAGGGCAGTCCCTACTGAACCACTTTAAACCTTGTTATATTGTATTATTATATTAATTACAGCACAAATCAAAATCAGTGAGATGTTGTCATGCGAACAACTGAAAGACACAAAATCGCAAAAAGACAGTAAACGATTACATGACTCAGAGAAAAATCTCCTCAGCAATACAACACTTAAAATGTCAAGGTCATAAAGTTGTATCAAGGTCAACAAAACCAAAACCATATCAAGACCAAAGAAGCTGTCAAAAATTCTTAAACCTCCTCAGAAATACTAAGAAATGGCCCTAAATTCAACACCAAACTGTTAGTTCACATTTTAATTGCCAATTCAGCCATTAAAACCAACCGGGATAGCATAACAAAGGTAGCGCAACAAGACAATCGACCAAAATCTCGACGATTTACACTTCGCCGCCCAGTTGACAAAATTCAAAGAAAATGGCGGTCGACGTGGCTCTGAAACTCCTCGATGCTGAAAGACCTGGAAAAAGTGTCGTCGCATATGGGGCAGCGCCGATTCTCGATGCACTGATCAGCGTGAGCACCAATGACACTTCGTGGGAAAGACGCACCGCAGATGGGACACAACTCCGAAGGTTCTTGCGGGACGTGCGGCTGAGGGACTCTGGATGGTCTGAAATGACAATAAAACCATGCATGCACTGAGCAAAAGGGTATGGTTTTCATAGGTTGAGTTGTAAATATATAAATAAAGTTCTAAATAAATAAATAAGTGAAATATCAGTGGCATAGATTACGGGGGACTGCGGGGATGGTCCCACCCAATAATTAGTGAAGGGGTATATCAAATATCATTATCATTTATTCCCCAAAATGTTTTGTGTTTCTTTGTTTCTTTAACACTATTGTATTGTATTGTATACTGGACTATTTATATAGTTCCGTAAGCATAGCATAACCAAAAACAAGGGCGCTTTACAGAGGGAAAACAAGGGTGCTTTACAGGGGGGTATATATACAGGTTTTATATGCTATAAAAGGTTTGACAAGCAAAAAAGGTCATCACTAGCTTGAACATATTTAATAATTAACGCTTGACTAAAATTTTCATAATATAGAACCAAAGCAGTGGTAGTAGACTAGTAGTAATAGCAATAGTAATAGTAGTAGTAGTACTAGTGAGGGAAAGCATTTAATTAGGGGACACAGCCCCCCCCCTGTAGAGCCTCCTCTGGAGAGTAGAGAGTGACACGGGGACAACCTTTTACACCCATAATAAGATCATGACAACTGAAACAGTTTCCACACAGACTGATACAATCCAACACTAAAACCAGTCATGTTGCCATTATCTTATTTAACTAACTCATTAAGCATAATGAAAGAATTAAAATTGCTTTGCCCCACTGGCATAACCCTGTCCTGAAATAACACCCTGGGGTTCATCCATATAGTACATACACAAAAAAGGCATATTTTAACAACACGCCCCCGTTTGCACACCGTAAAATCACAAGACCTCCTAAATCCAACCCCCTCAGTACATAAGTACTAAATGGATGGGCCCCTGGTCAAATTCTGCCATGATTCTGCAATTTGGACAAAAAATAAACGGTAAAACAGCGTGAGAAACAAAAAAACACGGCCGCCCTGGACACCAAAACTACCTGTGACGGTGGGAATCTACGGACGAAGACATGGGTCTACTTTTGGGCGGCTGAGTCGACACGGTCTTAAGCTGAGACTGTATGCTATCCACAGCGACTTCAACATCGCCCGCGATTCCAATCACCAGGATAGAGCTCCGAGGCGTTATCTCGATGGCAAGCAGCCAATCCCTTTCGGCCGAAGACACAAAATTCGCCCAATCGACGGAACTCAGGTAAGACGCGTGCCGGTCGTCGTAACCGATCTCCTCCGTCGTTATCCTGCACGCCAGACAATCCGCGGCAGAAGTGGCGGCACACTCGTCGGCGCCAATCACCATCGGATGTCCCTCCGCGTCCGTGTAATAAATGGCTCGTACCTGGGCATTCTTGAAGATTTCAACGACCTGATGGTGGCCGTCTCGTGAGTCCAGCTTCCTGGCAAAGGTCGGCGCCAACTCGAGTCTTATGGAGCGCATGGCACGGAGCCTGGAGTAAACATCTTCCACGGCAGCATCGACCAATGCTTCTTCGCCAACCAGAACAACGCGGTGTCTATGCATGTCTATAAACGCAGTGCACTTATGCTGCGTTTTCATTTCGCGCATCATTGTCGTCAGAAGCTGGCATTTTTCATTCTTCACCTCGTTCTTGACTTCCACTTCTTTGCGAATCGATCCAGGAGGGATCGGATTCTGCGGATCGTGCAGGTTTGGCATGCTTCCGGTTTTCTGATTTGATCCACCACGCCACGACCCCAGGTTATGACCTCTTCTCAAACTCGGGTGATAACCTCTTTGGTATCCGCGATCTGCATTGGAATGATCGTAATCATCAGAGGCTGACGATACGCTCGCAGTGTACGAAGGACAATGTCGTCCTCCTCTTCTTTGTCCTCGGCCTCTGCCCCGACCATTCGGCGGTCTTCCTCTTTCGGCGTCACACGACCACCCCCCGTCTCCAACACCCCGTCCTCCTCTGCCGCGCCTCGTGTCTCCGCGACACCCTTCACCTCCCTCTCTGTTCCATTCGTCGTACGTCCTCTCGGAATTCACAGAACTGACACTCGGAGTCCTCTGTCGACCTTCGCTGAGACCGGGATTTCCGCCCCTGTTGCCACGACGATGACCTCCCCTGCCACCGCGTCCTCTCTTACGGCCTCTGCCCTGAGATCCGGTTTCGCCGCTGACAGCTCCGGTCTCTCCGTTCTCGGCCATGTCTTCCGATCCATCAAACACCTGATCTTCCGCTGCCGTGCTGCCGACGTTGCTCGATGTCTCAAGGTCAACTTCATCGTCGACCAAAGTGTAGTTGCTCAGGTTGTCAAAATAAGACGAGCAGCACTGGACAAGAGCATCCGAACCAAGGACCTTTGAATGGTCCGCAGATAAGACTGTGTTCATCGCTAGAAAACAAAACCAATAAGCATCCAAATAAAATAAAAGAACAGTCAGCAAAGTGAAATAAATATTAGCAACGTTGTAACTTTAAAAAATTAAACCCAGTATAAAGCAATGAAGAATTCTTGCAAAGAAATTAAGACTTGACAAGCATAGAAAGTACAATTTTATAGCTATACATAGCTGCACATAATGCAGTTGGATATTTACCCAAATTTACTTTCCAATCTACTCTAAATCCACTTTTTATAACCCTCTGTGGTAGCACAGTCTCCAGACAAAAGCTAAACCTGTATTTACTCATGAAATGCCAATATCTTTAACACTTTTGAGGAGGACAAAAGTCGACATCAACGTCATAGCGGTGAAATAATTCCACCTCAAGAGTTAATTCAAGGCAAAGCAAATTTATACACCACAAACACAATTCAACTGGGGATGATCTAGGATGATCAAAGGCGATCCTAGCTACACCATGAGGTACAGAGCCTCAAACAACAAGAAGCTCACTTACAGGCAAACTCCAGTCATCCACTTATCCTCCATCACATAAAGCAGTAACTGTACTCATCATCAATATTTACTGTTGGCTCATCACCCATTGGTATATAATGTCAGCTCTACAGTTTGTTGCCATTCTTTCCTGTTCGTTGCTCTGTGACTCAGATCCTGTAAACTGCTTCCACACCATTCTTCAACATCATCACACCATTCCTTGTGTGACCTTCCTTTCTTATTGGCATCCTCCATTATTCCAAATATTAGAGCTTTGATCTTTCTGTCTTCTTTCATTCTACATAGGTGTCCAAATAGATAGAGTTTCCTTTGTTTTACTCATTGCAGCATGGTTTTCTCTGGCTAAATTCTCTGATATAGTAACTGTACTACAATTGAATAGAACAACAGAAATAAACTCGTGAATTCATATACCGTACCTGATGGATCAGTATACGTTACAATAGCAGCTCGACACGAACTGTCAAAGTCCACCAGTACAGTATCACCCAAAGGATTCATTCTTGTAGACTCGAAGTAGAGCTCCAGCAGCTGTTCTTCAGCCCCGGGCCTTATGTTGGTTACGACCACACGATGCTTGGAACTTGTCTTTTCGACTGTCAAACTCGTGCCCATAAGCGGTGCTTGCTGAATTCTAGAGATAATTTCTGATGGACCTGTTTTAAATGTAAACCCACAAAGAAATAATCATCTTTGAAAATATCAACAGCCAGTACTTGTAAATATCATAAATGAATAGCTTGCAGATAATATCTGGTCATTCTGGAAGTATTTTAAATACAAACAGAAAACAGAATAATCTTAGCAAATACAGGGTAGCGCAAAAAAACCGGACTAGTCACATTAGGTTTGGCATTTTAATATAGTCCGGTTGCTTTGCGCCACCCTGTATTAAATGTTATCAATGAGTATTTATAAATACATATATAAATATCACAGATAAATAAATATCTGGCCGTTTTGCTAAACAAAGAAAGATCATATAGTCTATCTGTGATGTTAAATCTATCCAAAAACCAATATCAAAATAAGAACTAATCAGGATAATAACATGAATTTGAAAACGTAACATGATAGCAAATATGACACATTATAACATATATCAAATTGCTGAAGCTATTGATAACAAAACTGGATGTCATCTAAGGTTGAAATCTTTCAGTCAAGACAAGACTTAACATGGTCTAAGGGGAACCAATATTTAAAATATTTTAGTTTAGTCCACGATGTCAATGTTCATATCATAGAAATTAATACTCACTAGAAGTTGTTCATCTATGGCAAAGATGGTGGAAGGTGAAGCCAATTTGCTGTCATCTTTGCCAAAATATAGACAATGGTTACCCTGGCTACCATAGAAATTACCATAAAACTACTAACACAAGCCCTGGCTTTTATTAACACTTTACTGGTGTTAATGCAACATTGTTGCACAGCACCGACCCACTGTTATGGCCGTAACCCAATATTGCGTTCCCAACTTCCCAGACAGCTAGTAAACCGGCCATAGCATTTTATTTCATCCAAATGCAATATAGATCTTTGGTATTGCTTTCTTCGGTAAAAGTAATTGAGATATCAGGTAGTTTTGTCAATTATTTGTCAAAAATGCAATTTGTTTTGCCCACCACAACACGTAGTTGATCAGCTATAGTGGTAGTGACTTGGCCACTGGAGATTCGGTGCTATGGGGCAATATTCCCCCAGAAATTTGGCATAAATTGCTAAAATCAAAAGCAAAAACAAATCTAAATAGAATTAGACTGAATTTGGATTTCTAGTTGTAGTGGAAGGGAATTTTGTAATGTTAAACTGAAGTTCCCTTGTTTATCATAAGTGGCCTTTTGCATAGTGTTCCCAAGTCACATTCTCTGGATCTCTGAGTAAAAATTCAGTGACTGAGGAAGTAAAATGATAAAGGGATACTAAGTATGACCTTTATATCAATTTTTAAAATTTTTCTTAGGTTCCACATTTCAAAAGTGGAAGCGTTAAAACTAGTTTAAGATAATATGCGGCCAAGCAAAAAAATGTGTCGTCATGTGAACCGATCTTAAAATTTTAATGGATGGTGAAGGGGCTAAAACAAATGACTTTATATCCCAACGGCTTGAGACCTGGCTTCTATCAGGAGTTTTACGGCAATGCAACCACACTTAACAAAATGGTGGAAAAATGGCTTCACTTTCAGACTACATAGACTCATTCTAGTGATAGTTAAATTCTATGGTTCATATAACATTTCATAAACTCACTTAAGGTTAATTTACTGAACATAACAAACGCCTCGTCACAAGCCTTGTTGAATTCGACACTGAAGTCCTCTTGACCTGTCTTGTTTTCAATGAACATGTCAAAAGCCTCATCTTCCGCAGCTGCAGGCGGAAAATTCTAAACATTAAAAAATCATAAGCAACTCAACTTAGAAATGCCTACAGCAAGTCCTCACCCAAGAGTCATTTGATTAACCCTTAAACCCTAGATACTTTGTAACTACATGCAATGTTACAGAGTAGACTCACTCAGTTTAAGGGCTAAGTTTTAGTACTTTTAAGTCAATCTTAAAACTATTTTTGCATTGAAAAGTTTTTAATATTCAAAATATGCAGGCATATATATGCGGTCCGTGCTGTACAGTATGCGGTCCATGCTGTACAATGCAAACATGTACAATGCATAAAATAAAACTGTGCTGTGATCATAGATCATCTGATCATATAAAACTATTTTTTAAAAATATGACCAATAGTTTCATAAATAAATATAATACATAAGAAAGCTTAAAGTGGTTCAGTAGGGCCAGTCCTGTGTAAGAACCAAAGTCTAAACAGGCAGAGGAATATATTATGCAAGAAAAGACTGGCAGATAACACCAAAACATTGAAATCTACTTTTATAAATCTAAAAGATAACATAACCTACTGTAATATGAAGAGCTAAAGTATGCTTCTCATTTCCTCCTTCAGCCATTTCTTTTTGCTTGAAATGAAAAAACCAGCAAAAACAAAATGTTGAATTGATACCAACAATGATGATTGTGATTGCTCTGATCTAAGACAGGTCCACTGGGAACAACCACATGACCCCACTAGGGCTACTACTCAGGGACAAGCTCCACTTCAATGTTGGCTGATCTTTCATGCTCTTCAAGGCTCCACCTGTCTGGAGTACTAATCGGCCCTAGTGCGAAGACCGACGATGACCAACAGACGCCTTCTGCTGCGATCCAGTGTGTGGTCTGTGCTGTACGTCCACTCTCGACCAAGACCGTGATGTTCGGAGAAATGGTCCGTCACTCGAGGCAACCCTTTGTTATGGAACTCGCTCCCGGACTCAGTGACCGCAGTTACCTCATTCGAGTCGTTTGCTATCAAACTCAAGACGCACCTTTTCAACACTTCGTACGACCGTCTCATGTAAAGCACTCTTGACATTGGCCTTTGGCATGTTACTGCGCTATATAAATTGCCAGAGTAAAATAGAATAAACAATTAAGTCTTGCAGCAAACAGAAGCTAACATCCCACCTGTTTCGATTAGTGCTCAACGCATCCTGAATGGGCATGATCGTTTACTAAACGATTTGGAACAGCATCGATTATTACAGACGCTATAGAAATGCATGGTTAATAAGTCTATAAGAAATAAGAATGCTGCACGCTTAAGCAGCTGCGCTGAACTTAATATGATGAATCACAGAATTTCCTATCATAAATCAACCTGCGCTTAAGTCAACCGAAGCGAATTTTCGAAAAATGAGAAAATTGGCAAACAAATGTAAGCGTTTGTTTTGTTTAAACTTTAGAAGTTTTGAATAATCAATAAAACAATCGATAACGACGGTCGGCTTTGCCACTTTGACTTTTGAAGAACATTTTTTTACTCAACATCAGAGCAAGGAGTCTATAAGACTCCCTGATCAGAGTTATAGTCAGACTTTAAAGGCAGGTTTACACTATAGGTCAGGATCTATCAAAATCGAACAGCCAAGTCTTCAGTCGCATTTAAAACCATGTTTGGACAGAAATGGGAAGACGATTCCAATAAGTTAATAAGAAAAGCTATTGATAATCGAGTTTTGTATGTCTGCCGATCTCTGGAGTTCTGGAGATAGGAGGGACCGATGTCGTGCAAGCACCGATAGACAAGGGTTGCCAGTTTATAAGTTATTCTCTCGGGGACTGAGAGCCAGTGTAGGTCGATCAACAGTGGCGTGATGTGATCGTACTTCCTTGATTATGAAGTACGCTCTGGAGTCTGTCGAGGAGGTATTTCGGGAGCCCTGCTAAGGTGGCGTTTGAAATCGGGTAGCTAATAACGATATAGATGCCGAGATTTCTTTTATTTATATAAAGTAAATTTTCTGATCCATGTTTAGTATTGAGCCAACGATTACATTAGCCATTCTGTCATTTGACACAGTTCATAATTTAATTTCAAATGAACATTGTTTAAATTTAATATTGTGTTTCTTCTATAGATGAAAATAGAATTCCGATGTTGAGTTGGCACAGCGTACAGAGTTATCCTTTTATTATTCCTTTATTCAGCAGAGTGTCGTGGTCGACAGTATTATATATATATATATATATATATATATATATATATATATATATATATATATATATCGGTCGATATACATCTGAGGGTCAGACAGATTTCTTGATTGAGGAAAAATGATGTATCTACCATGTATTTAGAAATCAGTGTTTGTAAGTGCCCGTATGCTAACCGTCAGCGTCGGATGAAAATAAAAGTCAGTCATAAAACATGGACTAAGTCCATGATAGCATCAGCTGTCTATTTTTAATAAAAAATACATGTACATCTTCTATAGATGGTTCAAAAGTCAAAACTTCAGCTCACAGTCTGTTATAGGTTTATTTTGGTGTCCTGAACACGAATATGACCATGACATGCGTTTATTGACGATCGTTTCGACGATATTTCACATAACTAATTTTCTGTTTTATCATGCAAATTTGTTCAGTAGGACTGTAAAAAAGTGCTAAATAAGCCTTAAATAGTGAAATATTGCATCACATTGAATAATACCACCATGCAGTGTACACACATTATCCAGAGCTTATTGCATCATTTTCTGAAGCAATATAGCAATACTGTCAGTAGACCCTACCACTGGCACTAGCACTGGCACTACTACAGCTGTAGTATTGCAATGCACTAGTGTAATAGGCCTAAACAATAATTTGCAGATTACCGGTACAATTTTGCATTTTGATTGTAATATTTGTGTTCAGCACATAAAAATTTATCAGAAATGACAAATTTCATGAATTATTAGCAACAAAAATCACCAAACATTTTTGTAATTTCCATGATGCTAGTTTATGAACCAATTGCCCTCAATATTTTACCAAACTGTGAAACCACTATAATTAATAATATTACAGTGTTGCTGCATGACAATGCAATATCAGGATTCTATTTTGGAGTGACCATTGACTGAAGCCAAGTACATTGGTGAAATGGGCTTTTAGTTATTTTGTCAATTGCTTTCCTAAAACATGAATATGGCACTTTAATTTTAATGCTAAATAAAAATAGTGCTTTATGATAATAAAATAAACATCTATCTCCTGAAGGATCACGGTCAAAACTATTTAACACACATGTAAAATCAACAAAATGAATGTCATTTTTTCTTATTCTTTGAACTTTTAACAACATTCTTAATGTTCAGTTCACAATATGCTCGTTTTCTGTTCAACCGTTCAGGCATAGCGCCAAGAGGGGCATTGTTCTTTCGTTTTTTATTCTGAACAGCTTGCTTTGCACCAACAACGGCATTCTTACGCTGAAACCTCTTGTCATGCATTCCCCACATATCATCCAAAACTGCATTATCGTCGAGAGACCATTCACTGTTTAAAATTTTGCTTTCAACTTTTATCCCAGAATTCAACGACTTCTTTACGTATAAATGCGAAAAGTCCGTTTGGCCCTTAACAAGTTTTTCTGCAGCACCAGACAACGATTGATTTTCTTGTCCAGAATTCGCGTCAACCTCTTTCGCTTCCAGGCACGGTGCTTCACACTTAACCGCCATGAGAGCACTTTCACATTCCAGCCAAGGAATTTCAACAGGTGGACATCTAGAGCTGATGAAACTAACGGTTCTATCAAAGTAATTGGAGTCTTCGTCTTTCTTCATCTACAATAAAACCATTTACATAACAGTTGTCAAAGCACCCCTGTTTTGTACTCAAGCTCATTTACGGCACTATAGAAAATTGTCTGACAATAACAACAGCAATAATAATAATAACAATAATTTTTAATTCAATCTGTAAAACTTCTATAGTGCCACTATGTAATGTACAGAAGCAAATGTAAAATGAAAAAAGTCAAAGTCCTTCCCAAGCCAGGTGAGAGTCCATGGTGGATAAGCCAGGTAAAAAGGATGTTTTTAATCTTCTTATAAGAAATTGGTAGTAAATTTGCAGTGTGCAGATGAGGTTGAAGTAGTGAATAATGAACAAGAAAAAAGAACTTCAAACTAGGAGCTTTGTGATTTTAACAGAATTTGAAATAGAGGACTATATGAGGCAGAGTTGTTCTTAACACAGGACAGAGAAGATGGCAGAGTGAGTTACGTGCTGGAGCGACAGGTTGACTGGAGTGGGTTCAAGCCCCATAAGCACCCCTAGTGGCTTTTACACAGGCAGTAATGTGCAGTGGCGTCACCAGGAATTTTTGGTTGGGGGGCAAAAGGGGCTAGCGTGTCAGATTCCTTACCCACCGCTGCCCCCTTCACAGAAAACTTTCTCACCGGATTTGCGCGAATCAGGTAGGTGGTCTGGGGCAGGTTGGAAGAGCACTTGTCCCCATTCCCCCGTGGCGACGCTAGTGCCGTTTGACATTGGACAATGCAAGGACTAGTGCTACAGTAGGCTATAGATATGCAAAATTCAGAAGAGTGATGAAACAAATTAAAACCACATTTTCGTGTGTCCCCAGCTTAGCTGAGTCAAACTGTACTAGAATTGTCAATATATTCTGCCTCAATTTTATTCTAGAACATTCGAAATGCCCCGAAAAATGGTGAGCCATTTGAAAGGACACTATACAAAGTCTTTCAGAAATCTGTTCTCTGTCAAATGTCTAAAAAATCGAAATGAGAGATAAGAAGGGGTTTAAGAGAGCTGGTTTCTTGTATGACAGGTTCTATAGACCACAAAAATATTATATAATTGATACCCTGTTTGACATATGACAATGCAAGGGTTAGTGCTACAGTAGGCTATAGATATGCAAAATTCAGAAGAGTGATGAAACAAATTGAAATCACATTTTCTTGTGTCCCCAGCTTAGCCAAGTCAAACCGTACTAGAATTGTAAATATATAGAGCATCCGAAATGCCCCGAAAAATGGTGAGCCATTTGAAACGACACTATACAAAGTCTTTCAGAAATCTGTTCTCTGTCAAATGTCTAAAAATCGAAATGAGAGATAAGAAGGGGTTTAAGAGTGCTGGTTTCTTGTAAGACAAGTTCTATAGAAAACAAAAATATTATATAATTGATAGCCTGTTTGCAGTGCGTTGCCAGGAATTTTTGGTTGGGGGGGGAAAGAAAGGGGCTAGCCTGTCAGATTCCTTACCCACCCCTGTCCCCTTCACAGAAAACTTTCTCACTGGATTTGCGTGAATCTGGTAGGTGGTCTGGGGCAGGTTGTGGGGGCACTTGCCCCCATTTGCCCCCCGAGGTGACGCTAGTGGTAATGTGCCTCCTAAACCACTCTAAATCATGCTAATTTCATCCCACAAAATTATACTAGGATGTCAGAGAAATATTGTGATGCCTGTGTTCAAAAAATCCTTTGGACAGGTTATGACATTAAATAGCAAAATAAGGGGTCAAAGAATGAGATTACACAGCAAGACCATAATGTGAATGAATGGATGAGTGGAACATAATGGTTCTCACAGAGGACAGATCCTACTGAACAACTCTAAACCCAGTTATTATTATTATTATTATTATTATTATTATTATTATTATTATTACTAGGTGTTTAAATGTCAAAAATGACGGGGAGATTGGCTTTTTGCTACCCATTTTTGTGGAAATGCAATCATCCAAAGGCGCTGGGTTTTGTTGACTGGGTGGGTCTAATGCAAAAGAACAGCCAGGACCCGATCCGGCTCAGACTACCCGTCACCCCCAATCAACATTTTTCTGCGTATTTGAACGATTGCTTGGGTGCCCCTGCCGAGGCTGGGTGGGTCCGGACCCACGGACACCAATCTAGCGCCGACCCTGAATGCAATAGGATTTTCCGTAATTAAACACTTAAATCGCTTTTCTTTCAAAAGAGTTAACGCCCATTCGCAGGAATTTGCTGAAACTTGATAGTCAAGGTAAGTGTACTGATTTGGCAGTGCTTAACGACATGCAGTGCTTGATTCTCTTTGTTTGCTGTGCTGCTTTTCACGCCGAGTAACCGCCTGCTCCTCATTCTCACTTGATTGTCGGAAAGCTCGTGAACGCTGAACTTCTTGTTTTGCACAGACGGTTAGAAAGAGGAATAAAAAAGCTAAACAATGGTGCAGACCTCATCTTCTTAGCTCATATATAGCCTGAGATATAGCAAATTCAAAAATTTGGAAACTTTCTCACAATTCAAAACTTTCATGAAATTCACGATAAAATACTTATGTTTAAACATTGGGGTCATCGGGCTAGAATTGAAAGATCTTTGCCAAATGTCAACCGATTTTCAAACTTTTTGGTTTATTTTGTTCCTCTGACATCCCTTTACAACATTGCCGCTGACCAAAGTGGGGTTATGACTGAAAATATTTTGCTAGGGGCTTTAAAAAATTTTTCGGGAGAAAGGGTGATATTTTAGGTCGTAAAGTGGACTCTACCCCAAATTTTTTTGTTTTGCACAGAAGTTAGAAATAGAAATAAACAATCTAAACAATGGTGCAAACCTCATCTTTTTAGTTCCTATATAGCCTGAGATATAGCAAATTTAAAACGTTACAGCAATCATTTCTGAAGAACGCTTTTCCAAAAAAAAAATTAAATCCCCAGATAAGGTGACAGCGTCTGAAAATTTAATCCCCACTTGAGGGGTAAAATTTTAAAAAAATAGGTATTGAGGCTAGGAAGGAATAAATATATATATAATAATGGGGGCAGGGCATTGAGAGAGGGAAGGGAGGTTTGGGAAGAGGAAAGTGGGTTGTACAGGTTTTTTTGAAAGCGTTGTGTAGGTTTGGGAAAAACAAACATTTTCATGTGATGGGTTGGGGTTGGCGATTGGGAGAGGGATGGAAAGACGGGGGTTGGGAGAGGGGTGAGAGAGGATGGAACGGGGGTTTGGGGCCTGTCGGGCAGGGCGGGTATGAGTTGGGGCCTGTAGATTTGGAGAGGATGGGTAGAGGGAAGGGGATGGAAAAGGGAAGAGGAACGGGGTTTGGGACCGGGCGGAATGGGGTTGGGGCAGGGCGATTGGGAGAGGGATGGGGGAGAAGGAGAGGGAAGGAGAACGGGTGTTTGGGGCCGAGGCCGGAATGGGGTGGGGGTCGGGCGATTGGGAAAGGGGTGGGGAGAGGGAAGGGGTGGGGAAAGGTAAAGGAACGGGGTTTGGGGTCAAGGGGAATGGGCTGGGGCCTGGGCGATTGGGAGAGGGATGGGGTGAGGAAAGGGGAACGGGGATTTGAGCTGCAATTAAGACGCCGTTAATTAATTAATTGTTTAATTATACGGTTTTGATTAAACAATATTTGGTTGTCAATGACAACAGCGTCTTGCAAAATCTGCCGTGTATCGTGACCGACAGACAGATTCGCCGGATTCGCCGGACATCGAGAATTATATAATAAGATTATAAATGCAATAAACCAATGCAAATAAATTAAACAATATTTTAAAGCAATTCACCTTAATTCCAAAGGCACACATTTTTGTAACTGACACAAGCGACGAAAGAACATCGGAGACTCGATCCAGCGCCACCGCAGGACAGCCCCTGACGGCGCTCAGCTGAGCAAGATGGCGGTGCAGTTGCCATGGTGATGACCTGTTGACAACGACCAATCTAAGCGTGTTCTTCTCCAGTGCCTTGGTGATCTCCGTAACGCCAAACACCAACTGCTTCCTGAAAAAGCATAAACGTTTTGATGAAATTATCAACGGTTTTACGATAATAAGCTTGCCTGTCACCATTATTAAACAGGACTAAGACCAATCCAAAGTAAAACCCAATGTGCTGGACATGTCCTGCTCTGAACAAGCCAAAACATCATAGAGGGAGATTACATCTGGGCTAGGTGACATCAAAGAGTGGACTGGATTTGAAAACTATGGCCATGATTAAAAGAATTGCCAAGGACTGAATCAGATGGACACAGATCATGACTTCCAACCTTTGAGTTGAAGCTGGCACGTGATGATGAAGATGATGATGGCAATGAAGATGGTGGATGAAGATGAAGGTGATGAAGATAATGAAGGTGAAGAAGATTATGATAATAATGAAGAATATGGGATTATGGTGATGATGTATGACAAAGATGACGAAGATGGTGACGATGGTGGTAATGATGATGGTGATGATGAAGATGATGAGAACAATGATGAGCCTAAAGAGCATTTGAAAGAAGCTTCAATGCTAAAAGATACAAAACAAACATTTTCGCAGCATGCCTTGCGTTGATGTCTTCGAGAGTTTGCTCTGACTTGGCTAAGAATTCCTCCTTTCTACAGTGACGTTCTTCCTTTTTAAGTCGTCTGTACAAAGCGTTCTGTGCTAGAGGATTCGTGAAATTTCTTTCACTGAAACTCCTGAAATAAACACAAAGCTTGGATTTTAAATGTAAATTTTAGCAAGCAGTGACCTCAACTTCCATTTCAAGATTTCCATTTCATTCGTAATATACCTATTTTATGATAAAAGCACTATTTGCATTATTCATTCATTCATTCATTCATCATATGCTGATGGAAACAATGCACAGACTTGTTAAATTACATTATAGTGCCCTTACAGAAGTCCCATGTTTATGCTAATTTACACAATAAAGATACTGGTTTTTCCTAAATAAAACAATTTACCAACCGTTTAAGTTCACCAAGTATTGCTTCTTGGGTTGTTCCGTCAACACTTGGCCTGAAATAACAATAACATATTATTATTTTCAATTTACAATGTATTTAAACAAAGTTCTGTTAACTGAATTAAGATCCTGAATCAAACTGACAATAAACTAAGAATCTGCAGTGCATCAATCTCAAACATTCTAATTATTTTATTATTATTATTATTATTATTATTATTATTATTATTATTATTATTATTATTATTATTATTATTATTATTATTATTATTATTATTACTTATTATTATTATTATTATTATTATTATTATTATTATTATTATTATTATTATTAAGACAACTTATGTATCACTGCGGTCATGACCAAAGCCAAAGTCTAGGGTGATTTAACAAATGTCACCTGTATGATTTATTAAAGAAGTAAGTCTTTAGATGCTTCCAAAATGTTATACAGTTGGCTTTTGTGACATTCACGGGTAAGCCAAGTGGAATCAATCAATCAAGAACTGTTTGGTCATAACCTTATCTGTAATTTCATGTAATTTCACAATTGTAATGTAATGTTGTAAAGTGCCTTGTTTGAAGAATTGTTCTGCTGTAATTTCTGCACATTGACAAAGAGGTGATTATAGTCATTTCAAAAAGAGGGCCAAAGAAAAAGGAGCTGCTAAATTACACATACTGGATTTCAAGAGCATTCCAGAGAATAGGGCCAACTAATTCAAAACCTCATTTCAAGAACAAGGAGGTTCGCGCTTGGGGCACACAGAGGAAACCCTGGGTTGTGACCCGAAGACATGGCCTAATAAGACACACTTATTTAACATATCTTATAAGTGATTCCTTTGTAAAGCGCTCTTGACTATAGCTCCAGTTATGTTACTGTGCTATATAAATTGTCGTGAATAATAATAATAACAATAATAATAATAATAATAATAATAATAATAATAATAAATCACAAAGAATTGTAAATGCAAATGAATATGTCATGTCGAAATTGAAATATTTCCAACTAAATCAAGATCTCTATTCAATTTATGCCAGCCACAAATAGATTATCTCAACAAAAATAACAGAACACAGTAGTCTTAACAGGAAATTCTGAAAAACCAACCACACAACTTTATATGGAGTGCAGAGGACATTTTTGACAGGCCTGCTCATTTTCCCCTTAATGGATCTGGCGACCTGACGCTGGGTAAAAACAGGAACAGGTTCTGAAGTCATGGCAACCTTTACGATTACAAATATTCTGCAATCAGAAATTCATAACCAATTATACCGCACATACAATATGTAACCAATGAAATAACACTGCTTCCACGTTATGTCAGTGATAATATTATAATTCAAAATTAAGCCTGCAGAAGATATTTATTTAATTTAAAGAATTTATTCTTGTTTAGTTTTCATCTCCAAAGCATCAATATTGCTGACAAAATCCAAATTGTAGTATAAAAAATCAATAGATGTAAATAAGCAATTAAAACAGAACCAAGAATATTCTGTTGTCTTTGAACATACTTCCTCTCCCTATACTACTGCCAAATGAAAGGTTTGAAGTCATCATTTCTTTCAACTTCCTAAATGCCTCCTCAAGTGTGAAACCTAAAATTAAACCTTTTTCTTCAGATAATCCTCTTGTGGCTATAATGTCTCACAATGTGACTCTTAAGATCCTCACCTGGTTGACCACAGTGTTTCAACTACATCCACTGTGTTTCAACTACACCCACTGTGTTTCAACTACACCCACTTTAAAGTTAGATCAAGAGCCTAATACATCCACTTTAGAAATCATCATCATCAGGTTCTCTGTCCTGAGACAGGTTCAGTGCTCCTTTGTTTCCATTCCTCTCTGTGCCTTGCCTCTTCTTTAATTTCTGCATAGATTTTGTGTGGCTGTCCATCTGTACTCATAATAATCCAGTCCAATAGCATCCTCACTGGTCTTCCTTTAGTTTTTTTCTGGAATACTTCTCCTCTTAGCACATGTATTGTTCAATGCAGCAAGACCTTGTGAGCACACATATCTAAGGGTCTATCCATAAAGTACGTATGTAGTATGCACTGAGGGGGTTGAATTTTGGAGATTTTGCGTATGTACCGGGTACAGTGTGTGTGTAACAAGAGAGGGGTTGAAAATATGTCTTTTTTTGTGTACGTACTATATGGATGAGCCCCAATGATGATATGGCAATTAGTTTTGTCATCACTAGCAGTGATTCACAGTTCTTATGAATTCATGCTGAGCGTGAAATGAAATACCAAGCATAAGAAGGAACAAGACTTTGCAAGAAAAACAATTATGTAAATTATAAATTAGATTGGGCATGCATAGCTTCTTGTATTACAAAAATGTGATCACAATGTACAATTCACTTAGGCATCTATAGCTATTTTGAACATAAATAGCATGTGAGTATATTGCAAAATTAGTGAGTATTGAAAATGAATCATGTTTGTTATCTAGGCTTAAAACACATCTCTTCCAAATAGCATTTCCTCCATAGTCTATCTCGCTGTTTCCATCTGGAATGACCTGGTCTTTTGTGAATGGATATCAGGTATCATTGATTGAGACCCTTGGGTGTTAGAACTGGAGCCTCTAGAAGTCATCATCATTCTTCTCCATGGGTGCAATACCCGTTGGTCTCTACTAAAATTTGAGCTTGCCTCTCCCATTGATCTCTGTCTTGTTTGGCTGCTTCATATATGTCCATCCATTCTTTAATATTGTCTTTCCATCAATTTCATGGTCTTCCTCTGGTGCTTTCGCCTTCCATTACCGTTACTTCAAGCATGATCCTTCTTATCAGCCTTTCGTCACTTTTTCAGCTGACGTGGCCAAATAGTTGGAGTTTCCTTTCAATGACTGTTTGAATGTCTTTCCTTATGCTCATTCTTTGTTTTGCCTTTTCGTTGCTGATCTTCTAGAAGTGTATTATTATTATCATCGTCGTCGTCGTCGACGTCGTCGTCATCATCATCATAATCATCATCATCATCAGTTTATAACAATGTATCCTGTGAAAAGTGCCGTTACTTGTAAGCTCAAAGACAAGAAGGCAATACTAAACTTAAAGACTGGATGTAATATGTGAAAATGGCCATGACAATCGGTACAAAACATACCTTGCAGTTCTGTTGTCATCATTTAAGACTTGGAAATAAATTCAACGTTAGAAATCTGGTCTGATTCTTATAGGGTTTCAAATTCTCTTGACTGATGGGGCAGCGGCTATGTTGTGCAATAGTGTGCTGTTATTTTATTGCGGAAATAGGCAGCAATTTGCACCACTGCGTATTTGGGTATTGCGGTCAATTTCGCACTGTACATTCAGTCTTAAGGATTACCGACAAGACAGCATTTGAATGTAACAAACAAAACCACAATTTAAATGAAAAGCCAAATGGAGAAATCACATAACACAGATCCTACTGCCCCACTATATAACTAGTTATTATTATTCTACGATTTTAAATATATAAAAGTATTTTATAATACAAACTCACGATGAAAACTTTAGCTTTTCTCTATGTCTGCGGTGTCGATCCGCTGTCAGCCTGTCACGTGAACGAAGTAGAGGGTTTCTCGTTTTAAAATGCTAGAAATTTATAAACACATGAAAATGATCTTTGTATGATCAATACCAAGTGGGGCGTCACAAAACTAAATTTGAACACGTCAAATGAATCATAGAATGTCCGCATAATCCAAAACATTAGGAAGTTAAGGTATTACTAGCTTGATAATTTTGCTTTCTCCGCGCTAACCTGATTATTTAGAGCCTATTAGGGCATAGTTGAGTGTTTATTCTACTCGACCCATGTTTACGATAGGCTTTGCTCGGTTTCTTTCAGTATTTATCTTCGAATCTAGCTATTGAAAATTTAGACACATACAATTTTTCTGGGGTAATTTCTGGCGGTTTTATATAATCTGGGCGTTAGGGGGATACAGTGCTTGTGGCTAGCAACGTTATAGTAATTGTAATTTGTTGCAGCCTCCGAGAGAGTAAGAGATCTCCTAGAATTGTCAATTCCAAAGCGATTTCGGTAAATATCTTAAAATGTTCGCATTTATCGTCTATACTTTTAAATCTGCAAATATTAACATACATTAGATTTGATTTTGCGAAGATAATTGTAATGTGACGGTTACCAATAGTTTGCATCTAATCATCAGCAGTGTCGTGGATGTACATTTATAAAGCGTTATTATATATAGATATGTTGTCGAAATATTTATTTATTGTACGCTTTGCTGGGTTATTTTAACATGAAACGTCAATTAATTTTTTCACGAGCCGCGTATGTTTTTTTTAGCTTTGCAATGAATCAGACTGATGTATTTGTGCATTACGAAGTGGCACTCTAGAAGTTGTGATTGTATTTGGTTAATTACTCCTCACAGCTGCATTGTATTTTTCGTGAAATGATAGAAATACAGCACATATCCAGTACAGTTCCACTTTGTACTTTTCACATTAATTATTTCAGTCCTGGAGGACTTTTACTGTTTTCGCGACTCTGGTTGTGTGTTTTGCAGGATTGTTGGGCTGCGTTACTTTTGTATAATACAGTGTATAGAATCTCCGTTGTGTTTTGCATTCAGTCTCAGGATGAGTAAATTTCAAGAAGGACTTCAAACCCAGCGTCAACTGGTCGAGCAGCTGCGCATTGAAGCAGCGGTCCACAGGATGACGGTGTCTGAGTCAGTCGCGAGAGATCATAAAATTCTGCCAGCAACGTCAAGATGAGGATGTTCTGATGAAAGGCTTTGCCAAACAGAACGACAATCCTTTCAAAGAGAAGGGAGGTTGTCTGATCCTTTGAAGAGTATTTGAAGAAGACCTTCTTATTACCACCTTTGGTGACAGACCATTCGTCAAAAATTAGTCTTATTCTGTGAATGTTATGTAAATGTATGCTTAAATGATTTGTGTGCTAGGAGCCATTTGCAAAATGTTAAAACAGGCCGTTATAATTTATAAGGTATATCATTTTTACCGTTTTCGTGACTCTGGTTGTGTGTTTTGCAGGATTGTTAGGCTGCATTACTTTTGTGCTGCATAATGTAACTGCAGTATAATGGCATGGATGATACAGTTGTATATTATATTTATTTTTCCTTTAATCTGACCATGTTATTTCTGTCAGAAATATGATAGTTTTTATTATTTTGGTTGATAAATAGTTCCAAACATAGTGCAGATAATGACACTGGTTCATCATGTTATCTCTTGTTTGTGATCGTTGATGTAAGTGTAGCTTATCTTTTGTCAACACGTGACACTTTGAGGCCATTCAAATTTCAGCACACACATATAGAAATTTTCTCCCATCAGCTCGTTTTAATTATTACGAAATTGCTGCAACTACTGGCAGCCGATGCAATCATAATAAATATAAGACAGACTTTCACACAAATACAACTGGGTTTACACTAGTAAAAGCACCATAAAAATGATTAAAATGTGACCTAATAGAAAATAATGACAAAAAATGCATAACATCTCCAATCACAAGAACTTTGTGTCAAATAATCACATTCACCAGCTGCAAATGCTACTTTGTGTGGACCTCACAAATAGCAACAAAAATCTAGCAACAAACACATTAATGGAGACTAAAGAAACTTTAAATGCATCAAACAGTGGACAGAAAACTATTTCATCCATTTTTTTGTCAAATCAACAGCTGTCAAAATGTAAGAGAAATCTTACTTGGAAGTTGGAAGCATGGGCACCCACAGAAATTTTTCCAGGAGGGGCAAAACATAATGGTCATGGCTATGCCACATAAATTTTTCCAAGAGGGGACAAAACATCTTAACACAATGGTCACGGTTAATATTTTAGCAAGGTTTTCAAATTTCGATGGGAAATATTGGCATTTTTATTTTCCAAGAGGGGGCAAGTGCCCCCTCTTGCCCCAATGTGCGGGCGCCCATGGTTGGAAGCATACATACATCCTGTACCTTCTTGCAGTTTAGCCTCTCCGTGCTCTTCTATCCACGAATATCCCAGTCCTTTCGATGTCCTGCATCGACATTCGACAGCTTCTTTGATGTTGTCCAGGCATGACTTTAAGGGTTGTCCACGGGGTCTCAAAGCGCTTGGTCACCATTTTAGTATCTGTAGAGGCAACCTTAAAATATTTCTCCATTTCTATCCTTAACTGGTTCAATGTTTATCATCTTTGTATCTCCACTAAGTTTGTTGACATTTGCAAAGAGTTTTTTGCTATCTCTTCTTTTGTAAGCATCTTTCATTTCATTTGAATTCTTCAAAACATGTCATTCTTATCTCTGGTTAGTCTTTTCTTTAGCTGCTTTCTTAATTCATTTAGCTCAGTCATCTTTTCAATTCCATTCTTACCAGGATTCATGGCTGCTCTCATTCTCTTAACATGTCTACACCATCTCAATTGGCCTGCTAACACAACACTGCACATTGAGTCCGTGAATTACTGTTATGACATTCAAAAAGATTATATACACAAAATATCTTTTGCAAACCAAAGGCTGCACGCCCTAATCATTTCAAGCGCATAACATATAATAGCTGTGTATTAGCCAAAGAAATATAGCAACTCACGGAGAACCTCAAATCTGGTAGGAAATCCACAATAGAATAACACCATAAACCTGTTTGCACGGCCTTGCCAAATGCTAATGTACACAATGAATCCATGTTATCACAAAAAGTTTAAAGTGCTACCAGTAATGCAGGCTTCACAAAAGACAAAAAACCGTACAAAATATGCCAATGACAAAGCAAGTTCATTTGGCAAAATCTTCTGACAATAAATATAACAGCTCAGCACTTGCAATAATAGACTGAAGCCCCAGTTTCACAAATTTCTATTGCGACTTAATGGGGCAACAACAGATTAAACGTTTGGTAAGATACAAATGCAGCAAACAATAATAAGCCAAGATTAAAGCCACAAAGACAAAAATCTCATTTTCAAAATCAGCAAAAATTTACAGCTAAGAACTAAAATGATAAACTCAGAAATGGTATTCTAAGAAAGAGCAGCTGATGATGACATACGATTAAAATAATTTTAGACATAAATTATCTACATGAAACATCCTACATTTAATTTCTGTATAAAAGAATAACAATAAAGCCATAGTTAAAGATCTTAACATGTCATGTACACTCACAGCATGCATCACAGCTTTTCTGTATTCTTAATAATAATTATTAGTATTATTATGAGAATGACAACAGTAATAATGAAAATGACTATAATAATAATATTATTATTATTATTTACCATCATCATCTATAAGCTATACAACAGATTTTCATAATAAGCATCGTTTAAAACTTCACACAGCTATAGATGTGCATATAACAAATGGAATTCAACACACAGTCTATGATATGCTAACTAATTCAGACACACACAGAGACAAACAGCAAACAGCCTCAACGTAAGAATCTGAAACCATTTCGAGCACACTTAACCTGACGGCCCTATGCAACATTAGAATATGCTATGACACCATTTTCATGTTGCCTACTCTGATTTTACAAAAATCACACCAAGAGAAAGCACCAACAATGACTGGAACGATTTAGAACAGAAATCTATGGTGCATATCAAAAGAACAGTATAAAATAATAATAATAGCTGGAAGTGTTATACATAAGGGCCCATCCATATAGTACGTATGCAAAAAGGCATATTTTTAACCCCCCCCGTTTTCACACCATACATACACAAAATCGAAATCCAACCCCCTCCCCTATCAGTGCATCCATATTATATGGATGGACCCTAAAGAGCAACAATCATTAAACACGAAACTCCAAAATGTAAAACATGATTTAATAATACAGTTTATTCAAATTGATAAATCACCATTGCCCAAACAATGCAATACACTTTTTAGTATTTCACACAACTATGCCTGACTATTATTATTATTATTATTATTATTAAGCCATGGAGCAACTCATCATAAGATATTCAATACATGTTTCTTTCAACTGGAAAATTTCACACGATTAATTATTGCTGCTGATGATATCAAGAAGTTTGCTACTCTACCCATTTAGTTATTCAGTACTAGACATTGAATTAACAGAGGATAACAAGTGCTTTGAAACAGCAAAAAATATTCTGACACAAGAGTCAGTTAAATATAATGTATTTATTTTAATCAAAATTCACCCCAAAACTCATATGTTTGGCCAATCATTAACTACAAAATCCAGTTTGTATTGCAATCTGTAATTAAAAAGTCTACATTACCAGTATTGTGAACTTCCATTAGGAGTAAATAAAGAAGTAAGGAGAAGAATCAGGATCGACAGTGATGTGATAAACACAATCAAAGAAAGGAAGCTCCAGATGTTTGGTCATGTCAGTCGCATGGAGGAGAAGAGAATTCTGAACGTTGCAATGGAGGGAACAATGGAGGGAACACGCCCTCCTGGAAGGCCCAGAAGACGATGGTTCGACGACATCAGATAGTGGACGGGATTAAATCTTGGAGAGGCAATACATGCGGCACAAGACCGCGAAAACTGGAAAAGAATCGTTCAGCATGCTACTGGTCTCGACGGTTCCTGAGGGAGCCGATGATGAGCTGATGATGATGATGATTAGGAGTAAACCTTTCAAATGGTTCATTATAGGCATCAGTCCTTGTTTTCAAAACCTGATACAAGACAAGCTTCTAGCACAATAAATAAATAGAACCGATGAAAGATAAGGGGATGAAGAAGACTTGACCTGATCTGATGGAAAAATAAACGCACATCACCAACAGCTACAATACATGACAGAGTCCTTTAAAGCGTAAAACTTTTATACTGTATTTTCAAGAGACACATTCAAACTTAATTCTGCTAAATTTGCATCGCAACAAGCAAAAATGAATTTTCTGAAACAACTGAGACATCGTGGCCATAAAAATCCCAAAATTCGAAACACAGAATGCCCAGAAACTTGTGAGCATTGTCAATTTCACTGCAACCAGAAAACATTTATACCATCATTAACATTTAACTCCAAAGATACAAGTAACTGTTAACGTACAAAGCGGAAACTAATCAATACATTTGCAAAGCACATCAATATATATTACAATGATCTCGTTCAAAATAACAGAAAAATAGTTTATGAGGTATTTCACAATGCAGTAAGAACCTAATATAAGGATTTAAGAAATAAATTTGGACTTACACAAATGAAAATCAAAATATTCCCTGCAGACAATGATTCAGTATAATCACCAAATGCCAATTTAATAAGTTTTCTGCATTATTGTAGAAATCACAAAAGCATATTGTATCATTGTACTATCTCCTCTCAGTCTGGATGTACTTCTTAGGTCCACAATTTTATGGCCAATTGTAAATACTTACCAACTTTGCATAACAAACATTGAAGGTAGCTTGGTCACATGTAAGTTTAAACCAGTGGTTCTCAAACTTTTTGATCGGCGTACCCTTTCAGACACTTTTCAATAATCCATGTACCCCCTAATTTTCAGAGCAAATTAAACCCTTTTGTCATTGCATACTATATAATAGTACTGTACATCGTGAACAAATTGCAATGAAAGTTAGAGGTGTTCCATTTCAAAAGCTATAGAGCAAAACTGAGACAAGCTATACTGACTATTCTAGTACGGTTTGATACAATAAAGATGGGGACAAACAGAAATGTGGTTTTTGTCAGTGAATTTGTTCAATATGCTGAAATGTTTTGCGTCTTTATACATCGACTGTTCAGTTCTCTCTGCATTGGCTTCTGTTCAGTTCTCTCTGCATTGGCTTCTGTTCAGTTCTCTCTGCATTGGCTTCTGTTCAGTTCTCTCTGCATTGGCTTCTGTTCAGTTCTCTCTGCATTGGCTTCTGTTCAGTTCTCTCTGCATTGGCTTCTGTTCAGTTCTCTCTGCATTGGCTTCTGTTCTCTCTGCATTGGCTTCTGTCACAGAGTAATAGGCCTAATGTCTACAAACCTAATCAAATTGCATTAAAATTAATCGCTAATCTTGTGAATAAGCTGGTGCACTGCGCCAAGTTTTCTGGCAGCGCTGCAGAAATTTTGTTTCAACTTATTTAATTAATAATTAGGATCAAAATAGCGAACTTGTAACATTCAAAGATAAAATCTACTCACAATTTCTTAGAACTTTTGCAAATATTGAGAAATTTCCTACAATCAGACATCACTGCATAGGAAATTTGCTGCCATTCACATACCCCCGAAAGTCGATTTTGTACCCCGTACCACCTTTCGGGAAACACTGGTTTAAACCAATCTGTCTGCAAAACTTCTGGCAGGAAAGCACAAGATCCCAAGCACACTACATATTCTCATTTTATTACAACAAAGTCTAGTAATAAAGGAAATTAACTTTGATCAACATAAAACACAATCCATTATCAATTATAATAAATACAAAAAACCAGTTAGCAAATGCAATACATTTCTCAACAACTAATATGAAATTATTAATAATTTTTTTATTAATTATTAATGTCATAATTATTATAATGATTAATAATGCCCATCTATGGTACATTATTAAATATTTAGTAAAGACATATAAAAATTATAAAGACATAAAATTACTAGTACTAGGTCAGAGGAGGTACTGCCATTAAGAGAGTGAATGTGAGACATCAGAGGGATAAAAGACAAAAGAAGAAGCAATGAGATGAATGAATACTGCCATCAAAAACCTGAATTTACACTTGAGAATTGCACCATCAATAACAAAAATTAACAAACACAGAACATTAGAAAAGTCCATCCAATCTGTATCTAATTCCATTTGCCTAGAATTGCACACACGCGCGCACACACACACACACAGAAATGCATTAAAGTTTCAAAAATCCAACTTTCACAGCCTTAAGTGGCATAAACAAACAGTGGTAAAAGAATCACCACCTCTGACAAACTCCTACAACTATAATCAATTTAAAAGCCTGCATTAACCATCGGTAAAAGAACAGCATTGCAGAGATATGTAAGAATCAACGCGATCTCAATGTTTTCTTTGGCCTAGTTTAACATCCTTCAAATTATAAATACTTTAGTTTTCTAATCAACTAATGGCACAATGCTACCAATGCTAATTCAATTCATCAATTGATCAATTTTCATGCACACTGTTGGCAGGGACGGCTCGTGTTGTTGAAAACTAAGGATTATATACGATTGATTTGATAGTTTATTATACGAGAAACTTCATGACTTTCCGAGCAGGAGCCAAAACCGGAAGAGAAAGAGACTTTATCATACAAGAAAGGAAGTACCGGTACAACTAGATAGCACTTAGCGGCCAATTATCACACATAAGTAAGATAGTAAATTCTAGACTCAACATGTAACAACATAAACTGTGAGTTACTGTGAACATATCTTGTAGCTCAAACAGTGCCACATTTATGAATTCTATGACCGAAAACACATTTGCCATACATCGCACATATAGAAGCCCACAGCACAACAGCAGAGCCCAGCTTTCAAACGTCTTAGCATGCTATAACTGACAGCTGACACAACATACAATTCTCATTCCATATTTGCATCCAGGTCAGAAGGACTCGAAAGTATCTACCTCCTCCATAATTTTCTATCCCACTTCTTAAATCCAACTTTATATTATTATTATTATTATTATTATTATTATTATTATTATTATTAGCTGGACAATTTATATAGCACATTCAGCATGGCAAAATGGCCAAAGACAAGAGCGCTTTACAATACTACATATACCCAATGGTGAATAGGTGAATCTTAAGAACATCCTTATAAACATCCTGATTAGTTACTTCCTTCCAAATCCAAGTGGTTGACGGCAATATCATTCTTTAATGACGTGAAGCCCTCTATCTTGTCATTAGACACTTTCCACTCAGTTAAGTCCAAAGTCAGTTTCTTCATCTGTGAATCTTTTCTGCTCTAAACTCTTTACTCAGGCATTAATTGTTGGCTATACTTTTCTCCTTCAATATGCTGCCACAAGAAACCTTATAAACACATATTCCATAAACAAGACCATGATTCGTAGAAAAGTAAACAAAAAGAGTTTATCTACTGTGGACAGGTACAAAATATTTATGTGCCATGATCTTACAAACACAGTAGAACTTTGCTGTTAACATATTCAGCGGGTCTGTAAAATTTGGTACGTTATATTCGAGGGACATCATATCCAATACCATCCAATATGGAAGTCATCACACGAAACCGTACATTGCGGTACTTTAAAATCGAGTACACGCTATAACTGAGTCCGTCATAACAAAGTTCTACTGTACATTTACAGAAAATCCTTCTATACTGCTCTCACAAAAACAGCTAGCAATGGCTTACTAGTGCCTAAAAGTTACTGAAACCAATTAATCCTCCACATGCACTATTTATCCGATACAGCAGTGTATAGGATGACACCGAGATAGCAGCCTATTTACCAAGCAACACAAGCTATTATTTCTGCTAAAAAAGGACAAATCCGACCAAACATTTAATTCACAATGATCACAAAAATACGAAACTGAAATAACTTCGAACAACATTCAAACGCAGGCAAAATAAATTAAAGTAGCCACCGATGCCATCGGTGTCCCTCCCAAAGGAACTCTAAAACTCACACTACTTCGACGTAGATGTTTGATGCAAAGCAGAAGACAATGGCTGCTTGGGCGTTAGAAATCAGTCATAAATGTAACTAACGGTCGAGTGGTTCGTCAGATCGCGATAGAAAGCACCGGCAAATATTCTGCATCCAGCCAGATCACCGGTTCGTTCAAATCGCCTTCGTTCTTTTCTCGATCAATTCTTAATCTTAATCATCGGCTGAAATCCAATGGTTCGACTATGCGATCTGCAATAAATTAAAGCCACCTTACGTTAAAATACGTTCAATCTGACAGAACACACACACTCAGCTAAAGCATCGTATCACCTTCTGATCAAAATCCAAAACATACATACAAGTAGAACTTCGCTATAATGAACTTAGCAGGTCTGTAAAATATAGTACACCATATCTGAGGTATGTTATGCCATGTCCAACACTATCCAATACACTAGCGCATCACAAGGAACGTACATTGAGGTAATTTATAACCGATTATATGTTATAACCAAGCCCGTTGCCTCTCTTCTTAACTGGAGCCAGCTAACGTCAGACTAAACTTTCGTATAAATCAATCAATCAACTTCTATGGTGCCACAATCATAATGCCCAGGGCATCAGCCGATGGCACACCGAATCCAAATTGAATATTAGAGCCAGGTCAATCTGGAAGATCAGTCAGAACAGTGGGGGAGCAATCTAAGGGGGATAAGACAAATCAAACAGGAAATCATTTTGACTAATGATTTCAACTTTGAGCAACCATCAACTAATGCTCAATGCACTCTAGCATAAGTCATACGAGCAAGAATTCCAGTGCATTGCAACAATGGCAGTATAAAAGTAACTGATCTGATTATTTGAAAACCTAATAACAAATGTAAATCAATACTTATTCACAAACTGCGGCTAGATAAACAAATAGAGAAGAACACCGGTCAATTTTAAAATATTTGGACAAAATTGACAGACAACTTAACAGGTTCAAAGTTACATGACATGCTTAAAAACGAGAAAAATTAGTAAACTTCAAGGAAAAGCCAAAGAAACCAGAAAATAAGTGGTCCCATCAATGTCATAAATCAGCCAGTTAGAGTCTTTAAGGTTAATGACTATGTGTGTGTGTGTGTAAAACTTACCATCATAAACTTTCAATACTGCTTCACAGACAAATTTATACTGATCCTGAAATTACAAAACAAATGTATTTTAATAACTGTGCAGCAAAACACTGATAAAAAATCATTGAAAACAAAACTTTCTGTTGGATCCAGCTTGTTTAGTACGTCGTATGATTGCCAGTGATGGGCACTAACTAATTTTTTTTAGTTAAACTTTAACTAAACTTTTTCTGCAATCAAGCAGTTTAACTTTTTAAGTAACTAATTTTTCACTGTAGTAGTTTAACTTGAACTGATAACTAATTAAAAGCAGTTTAACTTATAACTTTAACTTATTAACTTTGACATGAGCTACTGAGCTAGTAAAACTAGGCTACAAGCTGCAACGGACACAATTTACGATTATAATTTCTTATAGCACAATTTTAACAATAAATATAATAATTATAATAATAATGGTAATAATAATAATAATAATTCATAATTGAAACAGGTAATTATGCGGCTGACATGAAAAAGTAGAGCCTACGCGGGACTTAGCCTGTGCTGAAAGTGGCATAGAATCTGAATAACTCAAGTTTAGCTATTAGCCAGTTAACTAAAAAAAGTCAGTTTAACTAATGCCTTAACTAAACTTTTACCCAACCAGTTTAACTTTTGATGCAACTAAAGAAAAGTAGTTTAACTAAAAGTCTTGACTTTAGCTTTATGCTTTAATTATTGCGCTGTATAAATTGTCTGAATAACATAACATGACATTTTGTAGGATTTCTATTGTGTTGAAAACCACTGTTGCTCATAATAATAATAATAATAATAATAATAATAATAATAATAATAATATAAGATTAACAGGTTTAACAGAAGGAACCAGGAGGCAAGGCAGACCCAAAACCAGCTGGATGGATAACATCATGACATGGACTAACATGAAAGGAGCTTCACTAATGGAAGCAGCTAGAGAAAGGGAGCAATGGAGAATTATTGTTCAACGTTGCAGCCAACCTTCGCATAGCGACGACGGCTTCATGACATGACATGACATATACGATTATTTCAACTTACCGATGTCTGAATAAGCATTGCACGCTGATTGCGCATCTGGCAGACGATGTCGAGAAGATACACCGGTTGGTTTGACTCAATCATGCACATAGCTGTCTCCATTGCAATCAGAACTCCTGTTCTACCAATCCCAGCGCTTAAAATGAAGCAGCATCAACTTCTCAGAATAGTTTAACAGGCAATTACTGGGTAATTAATTATTAGAAGCAAAAAGTCAAGATTACCACGAGCCAATGCCAATAACAACACAAATACAGTAGAACTTCATTATAACGGACTCGGTTACAGTGTTTCCTCAGTTATAACATACCGCATTGTACGGTCCAGTGTGAAGCGCTACCGCATTTGACGGAATTAGATACAACGTACCTTGGATATGATGCACTCAATTTTACAGACCAGCTAAGTACAGTACATTATAATGAAGTTATACTGCAATAATAATAATAATAATAATAATAATAATAATATTTCCGAAGAGAAGGAAAGCTGCCATCAAAAAAAGGCAGCTTTCCTTCTTCGGACATGTAATGAGGAAGGAAGGAGTGGAGCATTTGGCAATAACCAGAAAAGTGGATGGAAAAAGAGCCAGAGGAAGGCAGAGAAACACATATGTAGACTGCCTAAGAGAAGGAATTGAGGGAATAATGAATAACATTGAACTAATAAGAGGATGTCAAGATAGAACAAAGTGGAAATCCATGGTCGCTAACGTAGAAATACACAGCACCTAAAGAATAATAATAATAATAATTATCATTATTATTATTATAAGGAACTGATTTGAGTGGCATGTTATGCAAGTACTGCTAGGACACCTAAAAACTGAAAATACAGTAAATCCACCATGGCATATGAATCACTCTTCGGACGACTGAAAAAACAATCAGTGCTGTCTTCAGTTCATGTTTAACCTTTTGACGACGAAGCAATAATAATTCTAGACCACCAGGAATTACAAGCATGCCAATATGGAAATGTGCTGGATTTTTCTGACACACAGCAGTTAAAGAGCTTAAATACTTCGTGTTTTCGCCGTATGCAAATACCGTCATAAATAAAAACAAAACACTGCAAATTCAGAAGAGAACACACACACACACACACACACACACACATATATATGTTTCCAAAACCTGCAGTGGACGACACTCGGTTCCACGCAGCCCGACCGCCTCTGCCGCACCTTCGCAACAAACTCGAGGAAGTTGGTGCAGTCGTCCGGAACGCCATGGTCTGGCCAAGCAATGTACTGCATCTGGTGGACAAGGTGTCTTTCAGAGGGAGCCTAGATACAACAAGTTGAAAACCTACGTTTCAATATTCCAAGTAAATAAACACTGCAGTGATTTTTCACTAGCCAAGTCATTTGAATCACTTTGGCAATTATGAGTTAATGGGTAATTACTGAAATCTTGGAATGTTTTCTCTAAAACAAACCCTCTATAATTATTTATTATCACCATGCTTTTTGCAGCCAAAACAATGGCTTAATGGTCCATCAATAAAATAATGAAATGTTTTTCTAAAAAAACTACAAAATTAATCATAATCACTATTATTAATTGGGGACTTATTTACAATGAAAACTGGTTCTAAGTAATTGTAAAATGGGATTTTAAAAAAATATTATCTGGGGCCTCTCTTGCACTCTCTGAGGGGATAGATGTCCTTAAACAAAAGACTTTCCACACACACACACACACACACACACACACACACACACACACACACACACACACACACACACACACACACACACACACACACACACACACACACACACAAATTTACAACTATCAACACCCCTCAATACTGACACGGCAGCAACACTTGAAAACATCAAACACACTACTAACATCCAAGTGAGTGAGGGCAAAGTCCCTGAAAGCAAACGACTGCGTCAGCTTTTCAGCCAAGCAGGTCACGGACAGTTTGCCAAACTGAACCGTCTGATCCGGGTCGGGCCAGTAGTGGTGACACTTGACCCGACCCTGTTCGACAGTCGTTGTCAGCATGGCGATGAGAGACGACTGCTGTTCCCAGATCATGAGCCAGAAGTCGCCGGAGGTTTCCGGAAGGGGGCCCTGAGCGGCAATATAGCGGTTGATTATTCCGGACCCGGAAATTTCCATCTGCGGAAAACGAAAGAGAAAACCAAACTGCTAAAAATCAGAACGATTTAAAGACGACAGCAAAGTAGGTGACAGGTCTCTTTTAATCCCAGTCACTTAATCCCCGCAGTTAATCCACAAGTCTTTTAATCCCCTAGCAAATAATCCCCTGACACTTAATCCCTTCAATCACTGCCTTGGAGTTTAAGACCAGAGCTGCATAATTAGGAAAAGTTTACGGTTAGGTTTACGGTTATGTTATTTCATTTGTATTACATCATTTAATACATTTTCTTATATCATTGAGTGTCTGGGGATTATGTGTACAGGGATTAAAAGACTTAGGATTAAAAGACTTGGGATTAAGTGACGGGGAATAAGTGACTGGGATTAAATGACATCAAAACAGCAAAGTAAATGATTGCCAACAAAAGCAGCTTCAGCACCATTCACCAAAGTTCTGGTGCATCATATGGAAAAGCACGGTTGCAAATGGGTGTACTTGATACTCTATGAAATAGAAGGCAGAGAGGAAAACATGCACCATCAACTGCATAACTTGAAACGACTCAAATCAAGACACTATACGATTCAGCAGTTCTTGAGAGCACCACAAAATGAAGACAACTCCATCTACTAGATTAGTACAATAGAACTATACACTAAACAATAGAAGCGTAACAAAGAATCAGCCACTTACACTGACAAAGTTTGCATTGATGTAGTCTTCTGTCGATCCCTTCAGTCGGACACGAGTTTGGTCATCTGGATAACACGAATAAAAATGTCTGCCAAAAATATTCCAAACATTTTTGAAAAATAAATCAAATAGGTTTCCCTTATAATTTATAAAAATGCAATACAGAAGAACTTCAGTATAACGCACTTAACAGGTCTGTAAAATTTAGTACATTATATCCAATACCATCCAATACGGGAGCGCATCGCACAGGACTGTACATTGCGGTATGTTATAACCAAGCATACGTTATAACAGAGTCCATTATAAGCGTGGTTTTACTGTATCTTAATCTCATATATAAGCCAAATCAAGGTTAGAAAAATCAGTCAAAATACTTGGATGTGAGAGTCAGTACAGAAGTTGGAAATAGTGGCAAATATCTTTACTTCTAGCGATAATAGAATGATAACGATAATAATGATAATAGAATCTATTCGGATAGAACTACAATTGGTTATCATCAGGTTCCATTGTAATCATGGATCAGTCGGATAGGATAACTCACACGGAGCGATATCCCGATATCTGTTTTTCGGAACATTTTCTGGAAGCTGAGATACGTTCATCGTAAATTCAGCTTTTTTGCGATATATTTGCTATAAAAAATACAACATCACAGTGAGATTACCTCTGTGCAAATGATAACCAAATATAAAATATTGGCAGATGGAAAAATATTACCATGATTGAAAAAAAACAACATTTAACAACACACTAAACCAATCACATAACACACAGAGTCAAGATACACAGTAATCCCCATTGTGTCTATTATTAATCCCTTAACCGTGTATTTAACTGTAACTCAATGTAAAATGGACAGATATATCCAGGATCCCCAGTTAAGGGGTTAATAGACTTCACAGGACTGCTAACCATAAACCCATGTTAATCATATCAAGTAAGGCATCAGTCCATCCAAATGAAATGGTCTGTGACTAGCAATCCATGTTATCAGAGACTCAGAGTACAAGTTAATGGTGTTCTATTGTATCAAAATGGGAGCTCTGTGGAGCAGCGGAAAGAATCTTGCCATGCAACCAAAGGATAGTGGGTTCGAATATGACTAGCCACCTCGCAGACAAACGGTTCGCCCCTGACTTGCCCCGCACTTATGAGTCTTTGCTGGTGAATGACTTAACATGCATTAACAACCATGCAATAACAATAATAATAATAATAATAATAATAATAATAATAATAATACTGAATGTCTGAATGTATATTTTAGATTCAATGTAGAAACTAAAAATAATTATAATAAAAGTATAAATTAAAAATAATAATAATAATAACAATAATAATAATAATAATAATAATAATAATAATAATAATAATATCTACCTTATTGCATAGAAATCGAAGAAAAGTTTTTAAAGATCTATCCACAATATAGAAAAGAAAGAGTCCAAAGAACACAGATAACCCATATGACCATCATGAGGCTTTACAAATGGTCAGGAGGACACGCATAAGTAAGTAAAGTAAAATCTCGTTAACTTCTATAGCGCTTTCAAAAGAAGCACCGAAGTAGCTCCTTATTCCTATGCATAAGTTACATATTAAATTATGTTACCACCAAAAGTGCTGGCCTCACCTCAAATTGTGCCACTGCAGCGTTGCTCTCGACTGCCTCACGCAGAAGAGTCATTGAACCGGCGAGCAGATCCCCGCCAGGTGGCAGCACCGCAATTATACGATGCGTGTCTGGAATGTACTGCAAGTCTGGCTGACTGTCGTCACTTATGTACACTGCAAACAAAACACGACAACGGTACAAGTTATTTCAAACATCAAATGAGGCAGAATTTAAGATGACGAGCTTAGACAAACTTGTAGAGATTTTTTAAAGAAAACTAACAGAAACAAATTTATAATGCCATAATTTCTGCTTATAAATAAGGGCACAGGCTACGTCAAAATGACAAATTAATAATTAACACCACGTGATGAAGCACTAAATATAACAAACCAAAAGCAGTGAAGTACCCAGAATTCCGGAACAGTGGAAGGCATATTGACATTTTCAGGCAGAAAAAGTCTTGACGAGCAAAAAATGTTGAACTTCTTTCCTTCATTTACATACTACCTACTCCCATCCCCAAACTGCTCAATGGTTCTGGAGACGAGGTGGGGAGGAATGTTTGGGTGCAGGGATAAAAATTGTCCCTGTGTCATTCTCTACTACGAATCTAATTCTGAAGCGACCATCGACTGACACTAAATGCATTTTTATAAAGTCACTAAAAAAGTTTTAAGATTTTTGTTTAAATGACTGAGGAGAAATAATAAGTTATCAAACTGCCAAATGACCAACCGTTTGGACGAACCACAAGCACCAATTCACCGGAATGGATTTCTCGAGATGCTTTGATGAACTGGATAACCTACGTAGAAAAACATCACACCAAGCTCAGTGAAAAAAACTAAATTACCATCTGCACGAATTAAAAATGATATTTTGAAGAAGAGCAAGACAAATTTCCTCATACATTTTATTAATGAGCCTCTATAGATGTCGACTGCAAATACTACAAATTCAACAGCAAGTAGCTGTCTTCCAGCATTGTCTATACACCGACTCTTAAACAAACTCTTGCCATTGTTTGCTATCAATGGCATACACTTGGATGAAAAAGAGGGGACTTAATCCATATACTTTTGCCCTTGCCTATTGTAGTCTCTCAAAAAGAGGGGCCCTCAAGCCTAGAGGCCTAATAGAAGTTTACACCCAAGCTTGCTATCCATTGTCCATTTTCCAATTGCCATTTTTCTTGAAACTTTACCTTTATGTTTGAAACAGTCAGTTAGTGAACTCTTGTTATCTATTCTAAAGACATTATCTTTTCCTTAGAGAGATGTTACAGATGCATGGATGCAAATATTGTTCTGCAAGTTATAAATGAGTACTATGTTCTTAATTACTGATTTTCACTATGTTCCTAACCCAATACCCATCTCTGTTAAAGCAGCTACATTCTTTGTCGGTTCAATAAGGGCAACATAAGTGTTGAATATTCATAATTGTATCTTTAAGAGCAACATGGGTGTTGAATATTCATAATTCTATCCTCAAGTGCAACATGGGTGCTGAATATTCATAATTGTATCTTTAAGAGCAACATGGGTGTTGAATATTCATAATTGTATCTTTAAGAGCAACATGGGTGTTGAATATTCATAATTGTATCTTTAAGAGCAACATGGGTGTTGAATATTCATAATTGTATCTTTAAGAGCAACATGGGTGTTGAATATTCATAATTGTATCTTTAAGAGCAACATGGGTGTTGAATATTCATAATTGTATCTTTAAGAGCAACATGGGTGCTGAATAAACAAACACACTGAAGCAAGCACAATTCATGTGCTTAGATACAAAATTCTGACAAAATTGAGAATGGTCTTGTCACAAAGTCATGTCCATGACACTGAAATAAGCATCAAACTAAGATGAAACACAGAACTGGCAGAAGAAAAAGTACTCGTACCTGTGCATGGGTGTGATGGCTGACATCTTGACCATTGATAAACAGGACCTGATCGCCTTCCATCAGTCGTGGAACACAGCAGTCAGCCGGTGCACCACGTGCCACGCGGGACACGATAATTGGTGACTTTTGGTCCAAACCCCCCTACAGATAACAAAAACCCAACATGGGTGTTGAATATTCAAAATCTTAAAAGAGCAACATGGGTGTTTTTCTAATCTCAAGCTTCTATAATAGCATAATTTTATCCGTAATGCACAGAAGCATCAGCCGAGGACAAACAAAACCAAAAGTATTCAAGATCTAAGTCTTTGACGCTACATTAACCTCAATTCAAAGGTGCTAAAATGATTTGTAGAAAAAAAGCAAAGAAAACACCTAAAATAAAAAGACCAATTTCAAAGATTTCTATGAAAATAAACACCTGAAACCATGAAGTTGTACTACAGAACATTTTGTACCAACTCGGCCATTTAAAATTGAGTATGATGCAACAAGACATTGTTAAACAATGACAATATCTAATTAAATTAATTAAAATGACAAAATATAATAATAATAATAATAATAATAATAATAATAATAATAATAATATCTGCTTAGAGAATGGTCTTGCCTTAACGTTAAATCCAAATCTGCATTGTTCATCTGGCCTCATGCGGATCACGACAAGACCAGCGCTATCGATATGACCGGAATCTTGGATGGCTTTTACGTCGGACTTTAGGTCAAACTCCACCGAACTTACACCGGATGGGATTTTCGTAGGAAAACATACGTCTAAAATAAAAAGACCAATTTCAAAGCAGATGACATCTGAAACGAAGTTTTTCTTCACTAAAGTAATTAACATTAACCATGCCATGCATGTTTAATCACCATCAATGTCATAAGTTTGCAGTTTGCCACAAAATACTCTGCCCTTGAAATGATTGATGTAGTACAAAAATTCTCAATATTTACATATTGGAAGAGTGACTGAAAATCAAAAACACAGTCAAACTCACCTACTGAGATGTTTCTTAACCCCTTAACCGTGTATTTAACTGTAACTCGATGTAAAATGGACGGATATATCCGGGATCCCAAGTTAAGGGTTAATATCAGCAGTTGTAATTCCTGTATATCACTATTACATTCAAATCATTTTACTGTCATTCTTCAAATATAATAAGGTTTGACTCAATTCTACAGCTAAAATTTTCAAATCAAACTTAAATTTAAATTTGGGACAATACTTTTATTGTCTCAGCAACAAATAACTTCCCCAAACCAAGAGCCAATGCTTTAGCAATGAGAGCTGCTTAAGGTAGTCACATGAGATGTCTCATGGGTTATACATAATGGCCACAACTTCTCTGCTCTAGCAAAAAGAACAAAATGAAGTCATGATAAAGGTGAATGAAAATAACTTAATAGCCACCATCATAACTAAAGATACAGTAGAACTTCATTATAATGAACTCAGTTATAACGCATCACAACGAACGGTCCCGTGTGATGCGCTACCATATTGGATGATATTGGATATAACGTACCTCGGATATAACGTACTACATTTTACAGAGCCGCTAAGTACGTTATAACAAAGTTCTGCTGTAAGATGTCAAAAACTGTAGTTAGTTAGTTATAGGCTGATTTATATGGCGCAATTGTCATAGCGGGCTAGAGTCAAGAGTGCTTTACATTATATTGTAAAACTCACTCATCAGACGTTGCTTGCTTAAAACAGTCGACCTTTGGATCACACAAATCGGCCATCTTCTTCGGCGCTTGTCGATCGGTCGCCTTGCGGTCGAGCGAGCGATAGATCCGGGAATCCGACTGAAACAGAGGGCTCGGATGGATGGTCGAATTACAGAGTGCGCCACCAGGTGAAAGGCACGCCACCCTCGAAGAAACCCACTCGCCATTTGCGATGTCTGATCTGGCAATGGTAGATGATGACCTGATGGCCACATCAGCGTTTAAGCAGTCCAAGGACGACATGCCGTTTGATTTTAACGTCGAATGTTGCTGCTGCTGCTGCTGCTGTTGCTGTGAGGTCAGTGGATTGCTGCTTTTGACCAAACAGTGATCACAATAGGAACAACTAATGACAGCTCCGGGCATTCTTAACTTGCAGTCCCACGACGATATCAATTCATCTGGTAAGACCTTTTTTGATATGAACATTCTCTCGCTGTCTGACCTGAAGACAAAGCAGCAATCGACCGTCGTCTTTTCATAACGTGCTAAAACATTTTTAAAATACAGAAATGTGTGAAACTATAAAAATGTTCAACATGACATTACAAACGAAATAGCAAAGGACAGAGAACTTTGGAGAGATGTCATGGAGAAGTCAATAGCTGGACACAGCTGGAGGACGAAGACCTGACCTGACTTGATAAAAATGTTATGCGCTGATCAAGATAATGCACAATTCACAAACTGTGAACTGTGCAAACTTCGAGTTGTATTCCATGCTGTTACTGAGCACAAATTCTATAATTTCTTGCAAAAGTCTAGAAGAAATACTCAAGCCAAAACACCTTAGAGACACAATATTTGAAAAATTTCATATACTATAAATAAACATGAATTCTGTGCAGAAAACTTCACATTTAATGTGCAGTGCCCGGCAGTTTTGCCTGTACCTGTAATACATACAATGCATAACATGCAACACAAGATCGATTTCTGTGCTGCCATCTTCAGCCCATTAATAAAATAATTTCTCTGAAAATTCGGCAATATGTATGATAAATCGTCATGCACTTCAATCTGGCTTATAACACTTAGAAGACCACTCACAAAGTTCTACTATCAACCCCAGCCTAAAACATCACTAACCAATTTGCTGCCTCTTCATGGAAACACTTTGATTTGCCACAGCTCTTCATGCTATGAAAGTCAGAAAACAAATTCTGTCTACTTTAAAGACATAGGCTTGAATTGAACTTCCAATGTAAATACCATTATCCCTAATATAATTAATTACAGTGTCAGCCATAGATATCATCCAAAAGTTTCTGCATTCCCAAAGTTCTTGCAGATTATTGAAGAATAATATTGCCTTGTTCCATCAGTATTGAAAACTCTCATTTTCATAAATCACAAAGGCCTGACATTCTTCAAATGAATTGGTCACCGTGTTATCCATCTCATGGGCAACTGGAGAACAATACAGAACCTATATCTGTGAATAGTGTGTATTTCAACACCGCTGCCTTTCAGCTCAAGAGGCCACAAATTCAAATTGTTTAAGCAGAGGGTGGGTCCAAGAAAGAATTTTTTTAGTGCAAGGGTTGTGGACAAATGGAACAGATTGGATAAGGTGGGAGTGACAGTTTAAAAAGTAAACGGATTCAAAGGCTATCTTGGAAAACTAGGTTATTGAATGAAGAGAGTTACTACAGCGGTTTTCACACAGGCTTACTTAGCCTCCTAAACCACCTCAAATCACATTATTATTATTATTATTATTCTTATTATTCTTATTATTATTATTACAATTTCTGCCCTTCCTAGAAGACTTATCTACAATTGTTCTCACCTTCATAATAAATATAAGTACATCGTAAATAAAGTCCAGTAAAAGTTAGAAGTGTCCCGTTTCGAACACTGTAGAGTAAAATCGAGACAGGCTATATAGACTATTCTTATAGGATTTGAAGCAATGAAGATGGGGACAAATGGAAATGTGGTTTCCAGCAAAGATTTTGTTCAATATCCCAAAATTTTTACATATCTATACACCTACTGTTCAAAACATCTTCCATTGGCTTCTGTCACACATCGAATCAATGTTACAATTTTAACATGATCTAATCTGTTCTAGTCACCTGGAATTCGAAAACTGTGATGAGGTCAGTGGGGATTCTTGGACAGCCGGTTGCTGTTGATGATGCAACATGTGAAGGCAGAAGAACGTGTGATGCTCGACACACGACTTCCACAGATTCTTGCAAGACCGATAGCTGGCCATGTTAAACGCAAACAGATTTTCAACACTATCGTCCTGAAATCGTACAAAGACACGTTAATTGTCACAGGCAATCGTGGCTATTCAGCGCCCGAATGTTTTTCCTTTTCTACTGATTCACAGCTGAGCTTTTCTCACTACAGCTATACATCTCAAATAATTTCTTAAAAAATAAAATTTTTCAACCGACAAGTTATAAGTGCTGATCTTGACAAATAAAGAAACCTAACTTCCAGGTAAATAGTGTCTGGATTCTCATCCTATTAACCCATTTGCTGCCCTTATAACGTGTTTACCTGTCATTTACCATTAGTGCCTGTGTTTTATTCAGACCCCAGACCTTTGGGGGAGATTGACTTGGCGGGAGGGGAAGACATGGTTCAATGCAAAAATTTTTGTCACTGCCGACATTTTCTTTCTTCTTTTTTTTTTGGGGGGAGGAGATTTGAGGTGTTTTTTTTTGGGGAGGGAATCTCCATCTAACAGGCCTGGATAAAACACTGATTAGAGCTATGTGTCCTTATGACGCCTAGACAAGAAAACACACTGGTGAAAGATGATGTTTGAGCTACCTGACAACATGATTTGTGAGTTATACAGGTTTAGTTTATTCTCCATTAACATGCATGCTGTTAATTACTGTATTTTGTCCAGTTTTGGTACATGGCACAGGGGGGTTTCACATTGTTTACACATTCATGGCAGCGAAACAGTTAATCCTGGCTCCGAGTCTGATTTATCACTTCCAATCAGTAATTTGAATAATTCTGGCCATTACAATCGATCAAATGTCTTCTTGTAGTCCAAAAAACATAAAAACACATCTTCTTCCCACATTCATTGTTTCTCTCACCTTTAACTCTCATCGTACAGACGGCACTTTCCGTATCTCTCCCTCTCCCTCATCCAAATTGATCCTCTTCCAGATGGTCTATAGTCTCTACTGGTACTTTTGTCCTCATTCATTTCTTCAGAACATTCAGCATGGATTTTTTGATGTGTGGCAAATGAGACTGATTGTTTGAAAGACCTTAAAGTCTCTTGCATTTGCCTTCTTATCTATAGGTAACATTATTGTTTCTTTTAAGTCTTTAGGCCATTGAATAACATATGTAGCCTCAGTAATCTCCTTAACTCTAAGAGCACAAAAGAAGCATTGAATTGATTTCTGGTAGCACAAGAAAAGTTACATTCACAACAGACTCGTGTACGGCATTTACGCCAATCTTACCAATTCTTTCCGTAAATGTACAAAAAACTGCTTTCGCTTAAACGATATTTTGATGATTTTTGACCTAAAATAAATACAGTCATTAGGTGGTTTCACTTAAAATTCTCTTCATCATCAATTTTTATAATTCATTCTAAAACCTAATATATGTTTAAATGGTATCATTTCCATTACAACATTTCACCTACAAGTCAATAAAATATATAAAAGCTAAATTGTTAATTTCATGAGAACACATAAACTTAGTCAAATTACAATTGATCATTAAAAAAATTACAAGCAAAGTCACTAAATTAAGAAATAAGCTTAGCATATAGTACAGCATCCAATAAGCACAGTTTTGGGCAATCTAAATGAAGTAACAGTGTTGTAAACCACCCTTGAATCAAGAACTTTCATAACTATCCACATGAATTTTTAAACTGAAGCTAAAATCAGATTTTTTCAAGCAAATAAAGAATCTGAAATCATCACTGTCTCTTCTAATTCCAAAAAGCAGTACCGGTATATGTGAAATTATCAACTGATGAAGGGGTCTCAAAATCTTACGCAAGTAACATCAATACAGAAACGAAGACTGAAATGGTTTGGTCATGTTGAAAGAATGAAGGAAGGAAGAATACCAAAGAAAGCACTATACAACTTTGTTGAAGGGAAAAGGAGAAAAGGAAGACCAAGAAAAACATGGATAGAAAACTTAAAAGAGGATGCAGAAGAAATGCAAATGAACTTCATCCAATTGACCAGAGCAGCAAGAGACAGACAGAAGTGGAAGGAACTCATTCAGACCCATCGTCCAACCCAATAGGGAAAGATGGAAGGAAAGAAAGAAGAAGAGAAGAAGAAGTAACATCAACATAACAGAAGTCGCATTATAGAACAGAGTTATTCAAATGGCAGCTCACGGGTCACGCACTCCTGGTAGAGAATATGGCTCCAGAAACCAATCAGTCAAAGTGTTCTAGCTGAGAGTAAGAGCAGTGCAGAGAACAAATATCGACTAGGTCTTCATTTCAGGAAATAAGCTACTAACCAACAGAAGGAATTTCTTTTCATATTATTCTGGAAGACAACCAAACCAAGCGATGTGACACCAAGTTGCATATCCTCATTAATGGTATCCTGTAAAAATTAACCCCTTAACCGTGTATTTAACTGTAACTCAATGTAAAATGGACGGATATATCCGGGATCCCCAGTTAAGGAAACAATCATCACCATCACCATCACCGCCATCACCGTCACAGCCATCACCGTCACCATCGTCATCATCATCATCACAATTATTATTATGATTATTGTTATTATAATAATATTATTATTACAGTTTCTTAAATGTGCCACTTACAAGCAACCCAGCAGTGCATAAGACAAAATTGAGGGAAAATTTAGGACAGACAGAATTAAATAAATAAGGAAATATCAACATTCACACGCCTCTTTAAACCAAACAGTTTTAAGCGGTTTTTTTAATTGCTCGACATCAGTCAACCACCCTCAAAGAAGCCTTTGATAGGACAAAAGCTTAGCGGTAAAGATCTTATTCCAAATTCTTACCAAGGTTGCTTTGAATAGATCGATGCCATAGCCATCGAGTGACTTTGCTATGTCGATAAATAACATCTCACAAGTAGCAGGACTCATTCCCCTACAAAAAACATAGAATATTGTAGAATTCTTTTCACCAAAAACCCCAAATTCTGGAAGTCCGTCCACAGACAATATTATTGTCCTAATAAAAGCGAATCAAAACAACACCTTTTAACCCTTAGACATCAGCGATCCATTTAACCAACAGGCCATGAAGCTGAAATATCAGGCTTACAGTGCGTTTACAGTGTGTTTAACAAAACAACCAAACGTTAAAATCTATAAAATTCAGCTTCAGAAACTTGTGGCAAAAGCTATCTGCTGACAATCCATGCAGTTGAATATCGCAAACCAGTTAATTTACTAACAGAAATGAGACTTCATATCACTTCATCATGAAATGATTAACCCTTTTCACTGTCATGATGTGTTAACATAAAATTAACCTTTAGTGCACTGTGTGCTGTCATGATGTGTAAAGATGTTAACGCTGGTGCTGGCACAGGGAATTCAGAGTATTTGGCACACACCATGGCAACAAAAGTGTTTAGGTGGCATGCCATGAAAATCAATATTACAATACCTTAAAAATTTATAAAACTACAGGGTAACAAATGAATATATTTTTGTGTAACTGAGGGAGTAGAGAACAGCTTAAGGTGTCTTTCAAATACAGATACATTATGAAATAATACATATATGAAGCTCATAATAATGGCATTTCGCAATCATGGGCACCTGCACATTAGGGAAAGAAGGGGGCACTTGACTCCCAGGAAAATGCAAATACCTATATTTCACATTGAAATTTGAACACTTAGCTAAAATATTAACTGTGACCATTGTGTTAAAATGTGTTTTGCCTCCTCCTGGAAAAATGTATGTAGCAAAACCATAACCATTGTATTTGCCCCCTCCTGGAAAAATGTCTGTGGGCACCCATGTTCCCAATCACTCTGATCTGCTCTTACTAATGCTCTAGACCCATTTTTTATCATCAGTACAGCACTGTAGTTTGCCTCAGGTGACATAATATCAAGCTTACAGATCATGCCATTTGTTAACTGAGCCAAACCTGGAACTCACCTGTTCTGTTTGTGCAGTTCCTCGACTTCTCTCAGCATTTCCTCAGTCTGATGCGGTATGAAGCGAAACTCAGACAGATATCCCGGTCCATGCTCCTCCAAATTGTAGTCACCAAGTTCAGCTGTTGAAAGAAATTTTCCTAATTTTACACGTACTGTATATAGGGGAAATCCTAGATATCCGACAGAGATGGCTCCTTCACTTCCTAGAATTAACACTTCTGGCCTTGATCTGTTCCTCATTTGACTGGATTTGGCGTATTACTGGCTCATGCTGAAGCCACCATAGAATCGAATGACTGATTAATGGTAGCAGCTGTAATGCCAGTTTTCACAAAAATCCTAATATAGTAAATTTTTGCAAGAGCTACAAAAGCAAACTTTCACAATTGCACCACAATGTAAAACTTATAATAAAACAAGAGCAATTATTTCACTGAACAATGTAAAACCTACAATAAGCAAGAGCAATTATTTCACTGAACTCTGCATCTCTGAGTATAAATATAAGAGGTGCTATACAAATGTCACATTTCACTGCATCTTGGCGAAAAGTTAGCAGAGCAGTAACAACACTGGACGATTGGGCAGAATGTTGCGGGTTCGATTCCCGCAGGAGCCCTAAGGTCGACTCAGCCTTACTCGCTAAAAGGGTGGTGGTTATTTGAAGAGAAGCATTAAGCTGCAAGGTAAAAGGTGGATCTGAGGAAAGTAATGGCAACCAACCCCAGATTAATGGCTTATACCACCAAGGTTGCTGATTGCCTAGACCAGAGATAAGCACCGGAACCCAATGCTCTGACTCCAGTATGGGTCCTACCTTTACCTTTACCATGTTTGGAAGTGTTCATATGATTACATGGTGACTCTTGTCATTCACAACCGTTTTCTCTGGCACAATTACAAATATCTGCAATTTCACAATCTTGGTTGGTACACTTGGTTACATGCAAACCAATTCAACACCGGCCATGAAAATTCGATACATATAAAAACTGGGTAGAACCAACACAACTTAACTAACTGCACCAAGCGGCAATGCACATTTGGTTCCATCACCCGGCATTACAATCTCAACAAATAGAAAAATAATCATCTCTAAAAAGTTCAACTAAAGTTGAAATCAGCAGGACAGGACAACAGACTATGGAGGAAATCAGCAGGACAGGACAACAGACTATGGAGGAAATCAGCAGGACAGGACAACAGACTATGGAGGAGATCCTAAGACAACAACAGATGTACACTTGGACATGTACACCGTATGGAAAATAAGGTTGTTAAAACCGCTGGTTTTAAAGGACCGGTTAACCGTTCAAAAAAAGACCGGTTAACCGGTCATTAGCGGCAATCTGGTGTCGTGCCTACATCAAAGAGTGTTGATCTTGCCGGCACTGGGTCGGTGTCCTGCACGACTACTTCAAAGCACTTTGATGTTTTCAAATTGAAATTACGGTCAACTAGTCAAGGTTAAAAGGACCGGTCCTTGCTCTTAGGACCTGTTAACTGTTTAACAACCTTAATGGAAAACAACCGAATTCCCATGCAGGCGATGGACTGGCTGCCAGAGAACAGCAAAAGAAAGAGGCAGACCTAGGATAACATGGAGGAAAACTGTAGAGCAAGACCTGCTTACACTCGGGTCTGTTGTGGAGCGAGGCCCAGGATTTGGTTAACGACCGATGTACAGTAGATGGAGAACAATATGTTATGTTAATTGGACAATTTATACAGCGTTGAAGCATAGTTAAAAATCAAAAAAGCACTTTTATAACGCTGACATGTCAATGAAGGTAAGAAGGTGGCGCTTTGTTAAAAGATCCACTTGGATGGTAAAAAGAACTTTGCTGCTGTGAAGAAATCCGAAATTGAGTCCTTGAGAAATATGTGCTGCCCAATGTGTTTCCAGCACGTTGACAGACTAAGTTCTAAGCACTAAAAAAGTCCACCAAATAAACATTATGAAAACCAGTAAATAAACATTATGAAAACCAGTAAATTTCTCACACTGAACTGCATAGCTGGCCATCAATACAGATGTTTTGAATGGAGCAACGAGATGGCCATCGGCAAGATCTTTTGTCAACTGTAGGAAGAAATGATACCTAGCGAGATAAAAGACAAATACAATCACAAGTCAACAAAGAAATAGCTATGAACCTAATGCAACTGTTAATCCAGCTGTTAAGCATTTCTTATAAAAGGTAATGCAAACATCTGCTCAAACAAGTTTCACTGAAGTTTTAAAATTAATATAAGAAAAGACAGAAATAGTCAATAGAAAAAACGATGATAGTATTATAAGTTTACCATTTGTAATGTAATGTAATGTAACAAAATATTTATATAGCGCCTTTTCTGAAAAATCACTCAGAAGCGCTCCCACAGCAAATTACTGTGTATTGACAAAGATATAAGTTTTAAGTTGTTTCAAAAATGGGACCATAGAATTAGGAGTTGCTAAGCCACGCATACTGGCGTCAAGAGCATTCCAAAGGATAGGGCCAACTGATTCAAAACCTTGCTTCAGGAACAAGGAAGTTCATGCTTGGGGCACACTGACACCGCACTGGCACCGCAAGGCCGATATTTCGGCTTCATAACATATTGGTTATGCGGATTGCCAGTGATAAAGGGTTAAACTTTGGTGTAGATAGATTTTACCTTGTATATTCCTCTTTCAAGCATCTTGGATCTGGAACGTAGAACTTGACTCGAAAATATAATTCATACGGAGAGGAAACTGTAACAGAACACGCAATTCCTTTAGTGCAGTGTAACAGAATATTTATATAGCGCCTCTTCTGAAAGATCACTCAGCGTTCCTACTGTGATTACTGCATGTTGCCATGGAGATGAGTTTTAAGATATTTCAAATAGAGGGCCATGGAATCAGCAGTTGCTAAGTTACATAAGAACCAGAGATTTGGAGATTTGGCTGCGGATAGAGAAAGCAACAAACGAATGAAAATAATCTGCCTAAGTTATTAGAAGCAAGAACAAGAAAGAAAAACTAGCAAAATGCTCTTTGAAGGTAAAAAAACACACAATAAACTTACGTTTCATTTGCTTTTTCAGTGACTTTACAGGATCAATCCACCTCTGAAATGCGATAACACAGTGTCACACAATGCCTACACAAATGCAAATGAAAACTCCACCATGCAAACTTAACTGTCCCAGCACATCAACTGTACCCTAACTGTAATAGCCCATAACCAGATATCAATATTTCTGTAGATCTATTGCATTCAACTAAATATAACCACATATCTACACTCAAACAAGCAGAAGACAGATCCTAATAAAAAATGAAGCTTATAATATAACAGTATCCATTTATCCAACATTATCCATCCATACATTAGTATTCATATCTATTCAACAGTATCCATCTATACAACAGTATCCATTTATCCAACAGTATCCATCTATTGTCACATTCAAATCCAGATTAGTCAAAACACCAAAAGGTTTTGGCTAAAATTAAATGATAGATAATACAAGATCTTAACCCCTTAACTGAGTATTTAACTGTAACTCAATGTAAAATGGACAGATATATCCGGGGTCCCCAGTTAAGGGGCTAAAGATGTCAATTCTTTCTTTCAAAATGTTTATAAATTCTTAAATCAAAATGAAACAAATTCAACAGGAATATGAACAGAGTTTAAGGATGCTAAAATGGGTGACAAGGTCTAGAAGCAAGATACTCTTCCCCCAGACAACTCGTGTTCTGCATAGTACAGAAAACCAAAGTTAAACAGGAAGCCAACCAATAGGGACACCAACATATGCCATAAAAGCAACTATGCTCTCTGTCCAATCACATTGTCCCTAATCCCAGTAGGAACAATGCAATAGAGATGACACAGAATTAATTAAATTAAATATGGCATGTACAAAACCCAGCCTGGTTTGGACCAGTATGAAAAAAACTGTCCTCAGCTACAAGAGACTTTTGAAAGACTAGTAAACTTCTTTGGAATTGGCCTAGCAGCATTATAATTAAAAGCTACATGCGTTTGAAATCTTACCATAAGTTCTGAGGCAGAGACCTTATTGCAACCAAAACAAAACCAGAAAAAATATAAATATTAAAATTGGATCTCAAAATAAAATGCAAAATGAAATGCAATAACAAAACACACAAAACCATCAGTAACCAAATCCAAAATAATATAATAAGCTGGTGAAGCTTAACCCCTTTGCACTGTAAAGCTGATATTTCGGATTCATAACATATTGGTTACACTGAAATGCATTGAAAAATGCACAGAAAAATTTTAAGATTCCACAAAAATTAGGCACACCCTCCTTTATCAGCCAAAACCAGCCATTTGGCTATCTGGTCTGAAGCAACACATTTTAAACCCGGGATGGGGACAATGGCAGAGTGGGTTACGTGCTGGAGCGGTAGGTTGACGGAGCAAAGTTCAAGCCCCATTAGTACCCCTAGTGGCTTTCACACAGGCAGCAATGCCTCCTAAGCCACTTTAAATCAAGCTATGGCCATAACTAACCCATTCTTTTGCCATCTAGTATTGACACACTATCAGCCAATGCCTCACATTGAGGTAAGTCTAGTCTAGTCTATTGAGGTAAGTCATAAGTCTATGACTGAACTAAATCCAATCTATGTATACGGTGGAATGCAATTTAAAATACTTTCCTTGAGTAAATGTTACGAGCAAAATTGTTCTCATTCTACCAAAGGCTTCAAAGTTCTTGTGTACATCATGATTTTCTGAAGTATGTTAGTGGATAGAAAGTTAATAAGTTATTAAATCTAATAAAATATGAAACTCAATGTTAATATTTAAGATGCAATGTTCATACAGGTTCTTCGTCAGATTGGGTGACATCGGCAAACTGCAGACCAAACAAATCTTTCTCATTCAAGTCAAGGTGCAGAAAGACTTTGTCGAGCAAAACCTGGGCTTTGTCTTTCTTCTGAAAATTGCAAATTCTCAAAACATTTTTAAAAATTTAAATGAAACGCCATTAAACATCAAGAAGGATTTAATAAATTAACACTTATGAATAAACAAGTTTACACGAACACACACACACACACACACACATATGCATATTGTTTATATCATTCCTATTTGTTTGTTCTTTCATAATGTAATTTTTAAAACAATTTTACAAGGCCTTTTCAGAATGATTACCCAGAACAACTCCCACTAAGATTTCTTTGGACAGAGATATAAACAGCTTCTTGGCATTTCAGAATGGGAGCCACAAAGTTAGTTGTCATGTGAAAGAATTACTAAATAATATCAAGTAAGATCATGATTTTTATTTCCATTTGTAACAGTAATGATGGCCAGATGAAGTTATGTATTAAGGGGACAATGCTGATGAAAGTTATTATTATTATTATTATTACGAACATTTCTAGAGCGCAAATAATCGCAAAGCAGCAAATGCGCTAATGTCAGTTGCAAACCGGATCAAACAAACAAGAATGTCTTCAGTTGTTTTCTAAAAGAGAACAGTGTCATGCTTGAATCAGAGCAATGCAATGTTGCTGGCAGACAGCCAGGCAGGCAACGGCCAGGTCACAAAGTCACAATCACATTGATGAAACATCAAGCCAATCAATACAATGTCAGATGATAAAATCCCATTGATGACTGAAATGTGGCAGGTAGGTAGCTGTCATGCTTTTTAGTCTTCAGTTTCTGCAATGTAATAACAGGCTTATTTACCCCCTTGTGTATTTCCAATCAGATGTGCTACTGGCTTTAGAGTTGCTTGACAAGAAAATAGACTTTAGTCTTTGCAATGAACTGAGTATGGGAGTGAGAAGTGAGACATGGGGAGATGGAGGCAACCAATTCCAGAGAGAGGGTCCAGTCATTCTGAATGACCGATGCTGGGTGAGAGTGGTACATGAGCTAGAGAAATGGACATGCATACAATCAGCAGAGTGGAGAAAGTGGTATTAAGTAGAAGAAATGGTGGTGCTAAAAGTTCAGTAATGCAAGAAGTAAGTAAGTAAAATCTCGTAGATTTCTATAGCACCTTGGAAAGCAGCACAACAGTAGCTGCTTATTCCTAGGCACTCAGCCTTTCTTAAAATAGCTACATGGGAAAGGTATATGATCAGCCGGAGCAATAGTAGACATCCAAAGGGCAGTGAAGGTGCCAGACCTCAAAATGCTGCACTGTCCAATTGCTATATATTACCCTATATAAACATCAGCACTGATTGCTTTTAAATTGCTGTTTTCCTTCAATGAAAACAATAAATGACAGAAATGTTCTGTCCAGACATTGAGGAGGCAAAGGAGGAGTCTAATGCAGTGGCAGCAAAGTGGTTGACTGGTGTCTGGTGAAACTCGATTGCGTAGCGCATAGTTTATGCTGAGGTCTGTGAAGTCAGGTGGCGCTTTGAACCAGAGTGAAGTCGGTTCAAAGCGTTTATGACTTCCTTGCAGCATTTCCTATTAGATGGGTTTTCTATGTCTGCTTCTTAAGAGCTTACAAAATCTTCTAGAAACCTTGATAATTTAATTCCTGTGATTACTTAACTTAGCAACCATAAGCCAGAAACAATAACATGCTCAAATGTTAAATGATAAAACATCAAAGCCAGTTAAACGCACGTCGACTTCAAACATTGCCTCAGAGTTGTCAAGAAAGTGCACAGTGTACTTGACTGGCCGTGGCTGCTGGTCCCTGGCCATTGACGACATGTGGCAGGCAGACGGCAATATGCTGTCAAACAAAAAATCCACAGAAATTAAAAAATGACACCAACAAAAATTAAGGGGTGTGATGCAATTTTTAAATGCAACTTCATCGCAAATGAAGCTGTAAAAATCGCTGGTCATGTCCACCCTACTGTACGCATCTGAAACGTGGACCATAACTAAAGCAGACATGAAAAGACTAGAGGAAGCACATCACAAATGGTAAAGAAAAATGCCGAGAGTATGCTGGACAGAAAAAAATGACAAATAGAGAAATAAGGAAGCGAACATGATTACAAGCACTCACCCATCCCCCTTTTGACAGAGGTCTAGTGACGTCAACCAACCAGGGAGCCAAGGTACACATTACGGAGTGAAGAAGTACCAGGGCATAAGATTTCATCACTTATGGCCCATCTTCTGCTTAAGATATACGAATTATAATCTACATCAGACTTAGCTCCAGGTTTACCCATGGTAGCGCCCTGTAATTTGTATTTGCAATCGTAAAACCCTATTTGTGCAAGTACCTTCCTTGTGTCCGTTGTTAAAATATCAAAGAATACAATGTTCAGTCAAACTACGCATGTCAAAATCATTTCCTCCAATCGTGATAACCTTTCGGATAAAATGACCCCGCCTGACTGACACCCACCCTTTGGTTATGTCTATTTCAAATGTAGACTAAGCATCTAATAGGCAGCTACTGAGGTACTACTATTGATCGAGGTTCCCTGTCACTTCCTGGACCGTCACTTCCTGGACCGTCACTTCCTGGACCGTCATTGTAAGGTAAAACAATGATGTACAAGGCAGACAGCTGGTGACCAATAATAAGCATCTTGTCGAATAGCATTTCCCGAATACTTGCCCGCGTCTTAAGCCCATCTTCGTCCCAATTATTCAGGTTATTGTCAAATGGATACTATATTGAATATAGATGTTTACATTACCGTGACATGTTTACCTCGACGTGTTATAATGTTATTACAGACCATCGTTGTCACGTGTAGCTGTGTATACGCAAGTAATGATTTAGGTCCTGGATAGAGTCACGGAAGCCGTGATCACGTGAGTGCTCCCATTGGCTAAAACCTTGTAAGTGAGCACATGAAAAGTGTCGTGACTTTATCAGCATAGATACATGACTTTATCCACAGGGTTTCACGTGAGTGCTCCCATTGGCTAATCTTTATGAGCACGTCTTGGTCTTTGCCTACAGTCGTGATAGCCAGTCAGTTGGTCTTGGTCTTTGCCTCGCGGCAGGGTTTTCGAAGCCTTGACCTTGGTCTTGAGGTCTAATGTCTTGGCCTCGTGGGTTAGTGCCTTGGACTTGGTCTCGCAAGTCATTGCCATTGTCACAGCACAATTAAGGCACTCCACGTCCGTGAAATCTCGCGAGACTAAAAATCGGCCTATCAGTGCACTCACGGGACTCTAGCTACATGGATAGAGTCACGGCATCCGTGACTCTATCCACAACGAATGATTTATATATCATAGTGTGTAGGTCTACACTTGTTTACATACAACTAAAAGATAGAACAATAGGAACGGTCCAGCATGCAACTAACGGTCCAGGAAGTGACGGTCCAGGAAATGACGGTCCAGGAACTGACGGGACACCATTGATCGAATCGCTATATAAATTCACATTTTACTTCTTTTACGGCGTACACACGGCGAACATTCATTACAGTGACATTGGTGCTACAAATATTCTCAGTTACAATACAATACATTAGCGACAGATCAGGGACTTCTATAACGCCATTTTAGCAACGCACTCTATTGATTATACGATCGTAGACGCGTCTACATTTAATTTCGCAAGCTCAAGATTACAAATCCAAGCGAATCACTAAAAGTTAAACGTATACTAAAACTTAATACCCGTTTCTCGAAAATCGGAAATAATAAAAGAGAAAACTGAAGAGTTTCAACTAAAAATACATTTGACGCCGACAACTTCACAATATGGCGGCTCTCACAACATAATCATGTGACCCGTGTGGTCCTATCAGAAAAGTTAATATAATGAATAAATATCTAGACAGGCAAGTAAGTAAAATCTCGTGAATTTCTATAGCGCTTTTAACGCACCACAGTGGCTTTTTATTCCTAGGCGCTTATTTTAATATGATCCTAAATTTCTATATCGATATTTATTTACAAAGAAGCATAAGCCGATGGCACACAAGATCAAAATTATTCAAGATCCAGGTGAAATGCAGAGGTCATATGAGGGGTCAAGCAGGTGAGATTCTATTACTGATAATATAGGTTAAAAGATGGTGTTTAATCTTATTCTAAAAAAATATATGCCAACATTTGGCGACATAGAAGTTCTTTTGTTAGTTTATTGCAGACCATTAATTTGGCCACCTTGTTGCAATTTATAGAGAAGCATAACATTCATGCAGAAGACCCATGTTGACATTCTCAACTTATCAGAAGTAATTGGCTTAATTTTTTGAAGCAATTTTAGGTATAGTGACTCATTAATATAAGAATCGAGTAGCTATGCTTGAGCAATTGTCAGTATCAGTATCCTGTTTCTTAAATCATTTCCGCCATAGCTGTAACAACTGCCCTTCGGATATTGAATCCCCATCCGCTATTTTTTGAAATAAGCATTACTCAAGATTTGGTTTTCTTTTACTTTATCTTAACACTGACAAATAGAATCCATCCGTTTTAAATATTATCAAGTGGTTTTCCTCAATATAATTTTACAAGCTGGTTGGCTGCAAAGGTAGACTACAAATCCAAACAAGTCCTTTGTTCAAGCTTCAATAAGGTTGAATGTTCAGACAGGAAAAGTGAACAATTGTTTACCATTCAGGATAACTATAAATATATAATGTGATTTTAAGTGGTTTGATAATTGAAAAACTGATGTAACCATCTGCATTCAATAACCTAGTTTATCTAGATAGCCTTTGAATCCGTTTCTGTTTCAACTAATCCAAACTGTTCCATTTGTCCACAACCCTTGCAATAAAAAGTTTTCTTTCTTGGAAAACAAAAATTTGCACTTGTGGCCTCTTGTGCTGCTATAGTGTGCCAATGTAAAGAATCGTCGTATGGCACATCTACTTTCCCAGTCATTATTTTGTATGTTTCTATCAAATCCTCTCTCTCTCTCTCTTCTCCTTTCTAATGTTGTCAAACAATATTGAAGTCTTTTTTCTAGTAGCTTTTAAGTAACTGCATTTATATAAGCAGAAACAAACTATACAGCGGTTCACACACAGAATAGATATCACTGAAACACTCTAAACCCTTCACCACCACCACCACCACCACCATAATCATCATCATAAACAGCATAATCATCATCATCATTATCATCATCATTATTATCATAATCATCATCATAATCATCATCATAATCATCATCTTAATCATATTCATCATAATCATCATCATAATCATCTTAAAATCAGCTAAGTATGTACAGTATTGGATACATTTGTTGAATTTTAATTCAGATTCATGGAATTGCATACTCTGTATCTCTAATGCAAAACAATCAACATCCAAAGGGCAACAGTAGCTGGCTCAGCCTCTCTAAGATAGCTATGGGAAGGTATAATATCAGCCAGGCAATGGTCAGCATCCAAATGGAGTGAGGCTAGGTTGATTTTAGGATATGAAGAAAAAGGAATGATTTAAGCTTAGACCTGAAGACTTGAGGTATAATAAACAATACACTCGGTATAAAATCTTTACTATAGAATATGCTGTCAAAGTTAAATGTCAACACAACATTATACATCCTGTGTAAGCAAACGCTGCAAAGTTAACAAGGAAATCACCAATATTAAATCAAAAAATATAACATGATAATTCTTATAGTAACATGCACTTAAAACTAAATAAAAGCAGACAAAATGTTTATATAATCAGAACTTTCAATATTCAGAAAAAGTAAAATACAAAATTACAAGTCAGATGAAAAGTAAATCCTAAAATGAATAAAAAAAATTACTGGTTGAACATCATTGGGGTAAGCACGTAAAAATAAAGTCTTACGAGATAAAAATTAAAACATTAAAAATTTATGTAAACTGCATAGTTATGGGCAAACACAAGAAAATCATCTGCATTTCATTAGATACAGGAGTTACCATGATTACTGCACATGACAGGAATGACCAGCACCAATACAAAATTATTTTCACATACAGTACAAATCTTAGAACAATTGAGTATATATGTATATATGTATATACCATACAGATGGGAAAATGGTGATAAGTATGGCAGACAAAGAAGTAGGGAGGATGTAGGGAGGAAGAGATAGAGTTGGCAGCAACATTCATTATTAAAAATTATTGAAAATGTTGCATGTAAACACTGTTGAGTTGAAATAAATCCATTATTACATATTACATTAAAAACAATGAAGCATAAGAATACTAAAATCCCAATGTTTCTGAAGTCAATCAATCACAAAAATTCTTTAGCACAATTAAAATAATGCACTTAGGATAGGGCCACATGTTACAAAATTTGTGACATGCTGGGCCGGACGAATCAAATAAGGCACTTTAAGCTTTCTTTCTGATGGGCTGCAAATGCATGAAACATTATCAGCTATGCTCTTTATGACAAACCTCTAACAGACATACTACATACTTCATATTATATACTGCAAAACACTCTAAAGCCTTTTGCAGGCCACATCTGGCCCCCGGCCATATGGGCAATGGATGCTTCACATAATCAGGGGCATAGCAACGGGGGGTATATCGGTATATATACCCCCCAAAATCAGTCTACCTTAAAGTTTTTTATGTGATTTGCATGTGGTTATATGTGGTTTATATGGTTTATGTGGTTTATAGTTAGGATTTATACCCACCCAAAATATTTATACCCTCCCAAATGAAATTCCTGGCTATGCCCCTGCACATAATCAGTACATGAGAACATAACCATTGGAGCATTTCATAGAAATGTTATTTGATATTCCACACAATTAAAGTCTAGCAATTTTAAAAATCAATTCAAAACCATTATAAATGCAAGAGCTGCTTGGTTGTCATGAAAATATAAAACATCACAATTGGTTCAAAAATCATTCCGCTGCAGACACAGATGCTGCTAAATGCCAAGTGTCAGCTGCTCGATGCCAAGAGTGCCCTGCAGATCTACCTGTCCCAGGTGATTTGCAAAGTGCTGAGTCCTTTCAGCACTGATTGCTGAAGCAGTTGAAGATGTTGGTTGCAATGGAAGAACCTTTGAAATACATGCAATCGTTACTTGAAATTTTCTAAACTTACAACAGAAGTGTTGCATTATTGCATAGAAACAAGCCAGTTATGAACTGAAAACCTTCTGCATTAATAATTTCATGAAGGAAATGTAATAAATGATATAATGTATGCTATGATGTATGAATGATAATGTAACTGAATGTTATGCTGGTCCAAAACATTGCAATTATTGGTATCTGATTGGTTTGCTATAGTGCAAATCTCTGTCTGTCTGTCTGTCTGTCTGTATATTTGTCTCTGTCTGTCTCTATTTTCACCTGTGTCTGTGTCTCTATCTGTCTGTCTGTGTATCTATCTATCTATCTGTCTGTCTGTCTCTTCCTGTCTTTATTTCTGCCCTCTGTTTGTCTCTATCTGTTTTTGTCTGTCTCTGTCTGTCTCTTTGAATGCCTTAAAACTTTCAAACTATGCAATTCAGAAACAATAAAAACTAACTAATTTTATTGCCTAAAGTATGCACACTGGAAAGACACTAAATTTCCTTCCTCACCTGGGTCACTGCATATGGCATCAGGTATTGCTGAGGATCCACCTGATGGTACCATCCAGTGTATGGTGCTGGCACTGAATAACTGCTACCTGGAAAATTCTGAGAAGGAAAGGCAGATACAACCAATCCAGAAGAAGGAACTTGACCAACTGGAACCATGGAAAAGCTGTGAAAAATAGACTGTGCAAAAATTAAGATGTTTTTCACAATTATAAATCAGCACATGTAAAGATACAATAAAGGTCTCGCATTTTAATTCATACTTACTATTCTAGACAAAATTCTCATAATATTTCAAATGCAGCAAACAGACACACACACACACACACACACACACACAGACACACACAGAGCAGTACCTGATTGAAGACAGCAGGGCAAGACTACAGCAGTTTCAGTAGGGTCTGATCACGTACAGTTCAAGCAGTACTTAGTACTTGGAGCTAATATAATAATAATAGTAATAATAATAATAATAATAATAATAATAATAATAATAATAATAATCTTTATTCATGACAAGCATAGCATCAAAATAGAACACAAACAAGGAATAACACAAATCAACTGAACAAAACTACCATAAATGAAATAAACTAATAATAAACTAATAAATTAAACACAAACAATAACAATAACAATAATAATAATAATGAAATTTGATAATAATAATAATAACTATTATTATTATCTGAGACTTCTATAGCACCGTAACAAAGTCAAGGCCAAAGGCGCTTTGACATCATTGGCATGTCGATGAATGAATGAAGAATGGAGGACATCATGACATACAAAGACAAACTAGGTCTGATTCACCTTGAGCCCCATTTGCAAAAATTCAGGGTTCAAAAAGATTCAATCTTGAACTTTGGAACCTACAGGCATGGGAGCAATTCGTGGGGGATAAGCCAAGCCAAACATGTACATCTTAAGACTAGATCTAAAAGGTGATAATGCACTGGTTGCATGAAGCCATGCCACTAATGAATGAATAACAACAATAACAATGAACAATATGTATGTATGTTTGTAAACTGGACTATTTATATAGCGCCGTAAGCATAGTGGAGCCAAAGACACTTTACAAAGGGTATGACTCCTGAAATAGATGGGTTTTCAGTCTGCTTTTTAAAAATGGGTCGGTCTTTGATCCTTCTGATTTCCGGCGGAATAGCATTCCATAGAGTGTCACTGGAGGGTATTAAAAGTCAATAATAATAAAAGTATATAAATAAAGATAAACCAAAATGCACAGACCAATCATTGATAGCCTGGTTCTGTCCACCAACTGCACCTGGCACCAGATTCTGAAACGTCAACAATACAAAACTGAACTAATCAATAACCATAGCAACTAAATTGCATTCATAACTGAATAAGTATTAATAGGTCTAAATAACTTAACCACACACACACTGTAGAGCACCCTTGCCTTTGGTTTCACCATGTCATGGCACTAAATAAATTGGCCAATATACATACAAGCATACATACATGCATACATGCATACATACATAATACATACATACATACATTCATATATGCATACCTACAATACATATATATGTTACAGTCAAAGTGTGAAATCAGGCAATGTTGACATTGCCTGAAACTTTTAGGAAATGTCGACATAAGCCGTTTCACTCGGGCACTGTCGACATTGACTGAAATGTTTAGGCATTGTTTAACAATGCCTGAAATTTGCTCAAATTTTATACACACATTTCCTGAAATCTTTATCTGTGACGGAATAGCATAATAAGTAACATAAAACAGTTCTGAAACCTTAATAAGTGCCAAGAACTTTAATAGGTTCAACTGAAATAAAAAACAGGCAGTAATAAAAAAAAGTTATACACAACTGTAAAAACTTCAAATGCAATAAAGGAATGAATTCCAAAAAACGTTATAAGGTTCTAACGCAATAAAGAAAAAGCAGTCATATAAAACAGTTCTACAACATTAATGAAGTCAACTAAAACTTTATAAGGTTCTAATGCAATAAAGGAAAAAGCAGTCATATAAAACGGGCTAAAATTTACAGTTCTTATTGCAGCAACTTAAACTTGAATGGCAACGACTATTGCATTTCAGTTTAGCTTTGAAACATCTACAACGATTTGTTTCATACTTTTTTGAACCCTTACAATTGCATTTTGCAAAACCTTGACCGCCACTCTTTGATTCGTACTGAACAGCAGCCCTCAATGAAATCTCGCTGTGTGCCATGACATCATCTTCATTTAGCAGTATCTGGGTGCACAAATCAAATTGATTTCGTGCATACCGGCCTTGTAGAACACCAGCTATAACAGCTATACGATACATGTCGTTGCAGTTACGATCAAGAATGACACCCATGATATTACGAGGGTCGCCACGTCCTCGATCAACTAATGGAACAGGGACGGTAACATTGTCACCAGGATTTCCAGCTGCAAATTCTATTCTACTACGCAAAACCATTCGTTTAGCTTGCTTCACTAAACCTTTTCGAGCCCTCTTGCGATGAGACTGTATACTATCATGCAGGTGATCTATGAAATCTGATGCTTGCTGGTTACTAGTGGTTTCCGCCTGTTCTTCAACCGTTGTAGCTCGCGATGAAGCTGTACTGTGACTGGCTGTGGTAGGCCCCTATGATCCGCAGCAGCAGTGGCGGCTCCACCGGGGGGGCCAGGGGAGCCCGTGCCCCCCCCCCCTATTGAGAGCCTGGCCCCAATACTTAATGCTACTTACATTAAACAACAAATGGTTGGCCCCCATGATTAGAAGTTGCCACCCCAACGGCCCCCCCACTTGCCAAATCCTAGAGCCGCCACTGCGCAGCAGGTGAATAAGCGTAAGCTGTTTCAGTGGTGGCAGCTGATGTAGAAGCAGTCACAGATGTTTCAGCAGCCGGAACTGAAAATGACGTTGAACTGTGACTAACCGTAAAACTAGACGGGGAACCTTCACCTTCGTTTATGTTTGCATCACTTGCGAAACTCTGAAGCGCATTGTTAAGATCATCTTCCGATACCAGTCTATCTATAACTTCGTTTGGAAGTTGCAGAGATCGGAGTCCTATTCGCGGTTCACAACCAAACATGGCATTATACGGAGAGCGTTCTATGCCTGAATGGAAAGATGTATTTTTTGAAACTGGACAAATTTCAATCCAGTTGGCCAATCTGTGGAATTGTTATCATTTAGGCAAGATATCAGCATGTCCTTTACGTCGCAGTTTAGTCTCTCAACAGAACCTTGGCTCTGTGGATATTGGTTTTTCCATGCACAAGCATAAGTTAAGTTAAGCTAACCAAGTTAAGCTTATTATGCTATTCCATCACAGATAAAGATTTCAGGAAATGTGTGTATAAAAATTGGGCAAATTTCAGGCATTGTTAAACAATGCCTAAACATTTTCAGTCAACGACAGTCTGACATTTCCTAAAAGTTTCAGGCAATGTCAACATTGCCTGATTTCACACTTTGACTGTAACATATATACATGTACATACAATACTCTGTCGGATAATGTAACTAGCACAGACTCTGCTGGACATTTTACCAAGGACCTAAAACTTACTTATTTGGAATGAGCTACCCGTAATTAGTATGTGTAAAGCGCTCTTGTTATGGGCTCTATCCCTGCTACTGCACTTAATAAATTGGCATGAATAAATAAATAAATAAATACATACATTCATACATACATGCATACATACATGTACATACATAAACTTTGCATCATTTAATGTTAATATACTTAAGCAGCTAAACACATAAGTTCAATTTGTTGGCAAATAGTAGAACATTCTGCAATATAAGCCTTAATTTCTTCTGAGATAAATATTACTACGTTAATTCTGATCAACCTCTCACGAAGCATTGTTCTGACTCAGGCTTACAGCTTTTCAAACCTTTACAAGAAGTTGTTTTCATTACTTTCAATTAAAAGTCATTTAATAAAAAAACAAACCTTAGCAAGAAGTTTCTGGTACATCAGCGATAACCCGATTCTTTTTCTACTGCCGCCGTCCGCAAATTTCACTACGAGCGGCAATCTCGGTTCTAAAACACAAGAAATTATTTAGATTAGTAATGAATTGAATTGAAAATTAATGCAAGATCAAACTTAAACCAATCTAATTTTTAACAATTCGATTTAAACTATTCAAAACACTTGACCCACTGAGCAGTTAACCAACAAGAAATGCAACAGTTGCACATAAACTGAGATATAGTTTTCTAAGATTTTACATATAAGAAACACATAAGTATAGATAAAAGAAAGTCTTAGAAGCACCATAAAAGATTATAGACTTGCGTTTAACTATAAACTATAAAGTTGAATACAATTTTTAATGAAATCGTTGCTTAAGGTTCAAACTCAAATAGCATCTCTAATCTAATCGGCAAATGCAAAAGCCAAAAACCAGGTGATTTGCAAATTGAATTTTTGAACGTCAATTAACTCTTACAGGAACAAAGTCACACCATCATAGAAGCAAAGAAAAAACAACATAGTAAGCCAACAATTAGTAATGGAACATGAAATCAGATAATTATCTTTAACCCTTTTTTCCCATTATGACATGTTAACATTGTCATGAATTGTTGGTGCTCTGTGTCCCATCATGACATGCAAAGACATCAGCATACTGGGGCATTCGCATATACCCTGTCAGCAAAAGGGTTAATAATAATTGCAAAAATTATCTAATCCCATGCAATGCAATGTAGCATTTGTATAGCACCACTTTTATTTCTACTCAGAGGCGCTCCTGGCATTGGAGTCGCATGATAAAGTAGTGAGACTTTAGCTTTTGCATTGAACAGAGTGAGGGAGTAAGAGGTGATTCCCGAATGGATGGGTTCAAGGCATTCCAGAGAGAGCATCCAGTCATTCTTAATGCTTGATTTTTCAATCAGTTTCATCGTCTGCAAAGCTGCTTCATAATCCATCCAAGGATCATCATGAAACATAGCAGAGCATAACAACAAGCCTGCTTCGGTCTAAGTTGTAATAGTTCTCTTTGCATCTTTGCATTGTGTCATTATTATTATTATTATTATTATTATTATTATTATTATTATTATTATTATTATTATTATTATTATTATTACTATTACCAGACAATTTCTTCAGCACAATAGACAAGACTAAGGTCCAAGACAAGAGCACTTAACAAGTGGAGTCAAACCCTTTCTTAAGTAAATATGTTTTTAGGTTTTTGCGGAAGGATGTGTTGTATTAGTCTTCTTTCTTATTTCTTTTGTTTTCTTTTTTGGGTTTGGTTTTGTGTTGGTAATTAATTGTCTTTTTTAGCTGCAGTTAATGTGAAATAAAGATATATAAATATGTCTCTTTGTATGCTTACTGCATAATGTACATCTATATATAAGCTATATAATATGAAAGGATTATGACAAATTCTAAGAGTATCATGGACAGCAAAAAGAACAAATGAGTGGGTGCTACAGCAGGCAGGCACGACAAGAAGTCTGCTGAACAACATTAAAAAAGGCAAAGTATGTTATTATGGACACGTCAGGAGAAAACAACGCTCTTGTCTAGAAAAAGAACTAATTCAAGGAACATTATCCGACAGATGATCACGCGGAAGACCAAGAACAGCCTGGCTAGATAACATAACAACATGGACTGGACTCTCGTTTCAAAACATGATTCGGAAAACAGAAGAACGACAGACATGGAGAGATGTGATACATAGTGTAGCCCAACCTTGCATCGAGGATGGCTAAAGAACAGAACAGAACAGAACATATAAGCTCACTTAAGCACATAATTGTCAACACCATGTTATTAATTCAACGAAACTTTCCATAATGACACAAATGGTGCTGCTGTACCTTTCTCAAGAGCATAATGCTGTATTGTGCTTGGTAGTCGTGAAATCTTGGCAAATATCGGAAAATCTACAATTACAGTGAAATGCAACTATCACTAGTAAACATACTACTAACCAAAATGCATCAGCAGCAAAATATTAAAAGCAGAAGCATCATATGCAGTGAATCGTGCTTAATAATAATCTAATCTAATCTTAAGCTTCTATAGCGCCACTTCATAATGCAGAGCAGTGTCAGCTGATGGCAACACAAATCGCAATAATAAAAATCCAGCACATGTGTCTGTCAATTTATGACAGGAAAACATGTGCAAAGTCACAAATGAACCAGGAAAAAATCAACAAACACACTATTTTTAAATCTCAATTTTACAGTTGGTTAACAAAACGAGCATTGCTGAGCGACATACTGGCTGACAAATTGACTGAAAGACTTAAGTAAGTAAGCAAAGTAAAGATTAATGTGGTGACTAGTCGATAGACTGCGTGAACACATTACATAACTAAATAACTAGTCGTGAAGAGCCAAGATTTGAGACGTTTCTTAAAGATCTTCTTAAAGACTTGCTGCTTGACCAACTATTTTACAGGCATAGAGTTTTAAAATCATCGTCGTCATCATCATCGTCGTCTTCGTCATCATTGTCGTTGTCGTTATCATCATCATCATCATCATCATCATCATCATCATCATCATCATCATCATCATCATCATCATCATCATCATCATCATCATCATTGAACTTCTCTAGCCCCATTTTATTAATGTTCTTCACATCAGTTGATAGTTGCTAATGATTTGAATCATAATCCATCATTGTCAAATCCAATCCGATTTTCTGGTCCCAGTAATGATGAATAGTAGGCAATGGAGAACAGGTAATATGGAAATATAAATAATCTATTTATATCAATGTCCAATACTTTTGGACATTATCATTATCATTATTATTATTATTATTATTATTATTATTATTATTATTATTATTATTATTATTATTATTATTTACAACAACTACTATTGTGAGCACTCATAAACTGGGAAATAACCATCATAATTATTTAGCTATTTATAACCTTCGATGAATTTTCCGTTGTAAGCATTGATGGCTGCTTCGCACTGTTGCCTAGACTCCATTCGCGTGAATCCAATGCGCCTGCTCTTTCCACTCAACTCGCGCAGAATTCGGGCGGAGATGACTCTCCCGAACGAAAAAAGAATCGCCTCGAGTTCAAATTCAGTGAAAAATGACGGCAGATTACCAAAGTATAGGTTCGTTGGGTCTAGCTCTTGAAGCTGAAAACAATGAACAAAACGTAAATGCAAATGTAAACACCGTAAATGTTCAGTGTTTACAGCAAGGATATTCAACTAAATTTCATGAAGGGCCAATTTTTTATGACTGGTGCCCGAGGGCCAGGTGCAAAAAAGTTTTTAGTTTAAAAATATATTCCATAATTAATAGAAAAACAGTGAAGTTGAAAAGAAGCCATTTAATATATATAATTCATGTGTGTTACAAATGCTATTGACTGCTTCAGTATCTTCGCAGGCCATTTCATAGCCCCTGGCGGGCTGGATCTGGCCTGCGGGCTGCCAGTTGAATATGCCTGGTTTACAGCATTCTCATTCTGATGCACTAGCCCATAGTAACAACAATTAATGTACAAGTTGTACTAGTGAACATGTGAATACCAAAGTAAGCAAGTAAGTAAAATCTTATGAATTTATATTGCACTTCTGAAAGTAATACTGAGGTAGTTACTTATTCTCAGGTGCTTGATACACCCAAAATGTACAATCGCCATTTCTAGTATTTAACCCAGTTTGATGGCTCATCTGAGATAGAGTTGATGCTCCAATGAACAAGATATCAATGAAAAATGCAGCATGGCCAGAAACAGCTGCAGTCTGACTTTAGGAAACTAATTCAAAGGCTGACAAGTGTGTGCACATACTCAGAGTGGCAAATTTCAAAGACAGAAAAACGAAATGATAACAAATGACATTTCACCATTCATCAGATAAGAGGCAGGAAGACTTAATAATGGTCTGATTAATAAAATGCCGATGTAAACAATTATTACGATAGGCAATGCTGGACTACATAATGCTACATTGGCAGTAAGGCAAATAATCAAAGAAACATTAACACTGAAAGTCTGTAAATGTTAATAAAAACCAAAAACTACTTGTGACCATATAAAATTACAATTAATATAGTATATTATTGTATATTAGTATATTAATTAGTTGTTTCGTAGATTCTACTTTAAAGCACCCACCGACCAATGCTAAATGCATTATTAAAATGGTGCTATAGAAGCTCCTGTGTTAGATTTAACCATTTAACCCACCCTGGCCATTTGAACCTGTATTCCTTGTTTCTCAAGGGCCATCAACGCAACGTCGGCCGTTTCAGAAGACTCAAAATCAACAAAACCATAACCTGTGAAACATAAAATGCAAAAACTGTTTAATTAAGAACTGAGCACCTTCAAATCTAGTCTTATCCACCATAAACTGTCATCTGGCCTGAAGTTTAGAGTGGTTCAGTAGGATCTGTCCTGTGTGAGAACCACTATGTCCCACCCATCCATTCATTCACTTTATGGCCTTTGCCCTCTTGTCCAGTGGTGGTTCCAGGATTTCTTGGTGGGGGGGGATGAAATGAATTCATAGAAAGTTGGTGGGGGGGATGAAAAGAGAACAAAAAAATCAATAAACTTTGCCGAAAAAGGCTGACAAAAGGGAATTTTTCCCTAATTTTACTAAACTTTTACCGAAAAATAGGTTGACTGGCAAAAAAAGGTCATCTGCAGTTTTTACCCTGTAGTTTTGCCAGACTTTAGCCCAAAAATAGGGGTTTCACAAGTGAAAAAAAGTCCGGAAGTCCGGTGGGGATGCATCCCCACTCATCCCCCACGTGGAACCGCCACTGCGCTTGTCCTCTGGTAGGCAGTGGCGGTCCTCTGTTCCTGTATTCTCCTTCTCTGTCTTGTCTTTGAGTTTACAAATAACAAAACTATGCAGTATACAATGTGTCATAAATACCTAATTCAGTTACCGGTACTGCATAATTTAATAGGACAGCCCCTCAGTTGTGTTCCATCAGCCGTCTAGCAGAAAATCTATTTCTACATTTACACAATCATTCAATTCTTCTTCGTAGTATTCTGTCCTTAGGCAGGTTTTGTATTCCAATTTCGTCATTCATTCCTGTTCATAGCTTTCTCCTTTAAGTCTTTATAGTCCTTTTCCATCATCCAGTCAAGTAGCATCTCTCGTGGTCTTCCTTTGGTCTTTTCCCCTCTAGTTGTCCTTCTATTATTTCCCTTAGGAGTGAGTCTCCTCTCACTATATGTCTCATCCAGGTCTTTTGTCTTTTTCCTATTGTGTTGATCATCTCTTTCTTTTCCTCCACCTGTTTCAGCACTTCCTCGTTTGTCTTAAGTTCTGTCCAGCTGATCTTTTCCATTTTTCTCCGTATCCACATTTCAAAGGCCTCTAGTCTTGTTATATCCTCTTTTCTTAGAGTCCATGTTTCCGATCCATAGAGTGTCACGCTCCGTATCAGTGTTTTGATAAGTCTTTTCTTCAAGTTTCTGTCTAGTCCTCCTCTCATCAGTTCTTTTCTTTGATAGAATGCCTCTTTCCCCATCGCTATTCTCCTTTTCACTTCCTCCTTGCATCTTGCATCTTCCGTTATGAGACTCCCCAGGTAGCAGAATTTCTGGACTTGTTCTATTCTTTCTCCATAAATCATGATCTTCACTTCTTTTCCTTCTTTCTTATTGATGATCATAGTTTTCGTTTTCTTTGTATTTATTCGCATACCATACTCCTCTGATACTTGAGTTAGTCTATCCATGATTATTTGTAAGTTTTTTCATTGTTAGCTATCATTGCCTGATCGTCAGCTAATCTCAGTGCTGGTATTATTCTTCCTCCTACGCTCACCCCTTATCTTGTCTTGGGACAATTGATAAGTTGATAATTGATAATTAATTGATAATTGATAAAATTGGACAATGCAAGGATTAGTGCTACAGTAGGCTATAGATATGCAAAATTCAGAAGAGTGATGAAACAAATTGAAACCACATTTTCGTGTGTCCCCAGCTTAGCTGAGTCAAACCGTACTAGAATTATCAAAATATTCTGCCTCAATTTTATTCTAGAGCATTCGAAATGCCCCGAAAAATAATAACATTGAATTACGACACCTCAATAATCTTGTTTCATGAACACAGTTAGGTAAAACATGTTGCTTCTGTGGTTTTCACATGAGCTTGCTTAGCCTCCTAAACCACTTAAAATCACATAATAATAATAATAATAATAATAATAATAATAATAATAATTATTATTATTATTATTATTATTATTATTATTGTGTTCCAGACGCCATGACACATTTTTAGGTGGCAACCCCTATGAAGAAGTCTGGCTTTTCCATTTTGCAATGCTTCCCTCTAAGATATTTAACAATTTGTTTTAAACTAACATGAAATGGTTTCAGTCTAAAATTTCCAATGACAACATGGGAAATGATTTCTATGGTAATTTTAACTTAGTCATTTAGTCAACGATTTTGAAGGGCTAAGTGTACTTCATACAGTCAATAGCACAGCACAGTGTGGCTTTTCAAAAGAAATGTGAAGTCGTACGCTGCTCCAACCCCGATATTTTTGTACCTCCAGTGGGTAGATCTGATGACTAAAATATAAATCAATAATCTCCGTTTTGTCCGGAGCGCTGAATCCACTATATATATATATATATATATATATATATATATATATGTGTGTGTGTGTGTGTGTGTGTGTGTGTGTGTGTGTGTGTGTGTGTGTGTGTGCCCAATTGTCCAGTGTGTAATGCAAATGAGCAACTATATACCTCAGCATTGACGTCACAGTTAAACTACTTACAGCACTGTCCTCAATGCAAATAACACTACAAAATTCAAGCAATCTAAGCATAGAAAGGTAGCAACTGATATGACTGACAAACAAAACAAGAGAACAGAAAGCTTTTAACTGAAAAGACATGCAGTCTACAGGGTGGTGCAGAAAAAACTGGACTGTATCAAATGCAAACCTAATTGTGACTAGTTCGTTTTTTTGCACCACCCTGTATTTTAAACTACATCAAACAGCACCATCAAAATTGTATAGCAACGCATACAAATACACGTATGAAGACTTGGCAAGTGCATAGATTTACCTTTGCATTTGTTTGTCAGAGGATCATTGATAACTTTGGTTGAAAGGATCTTTCCAAACCTTTAACACAAAACAACCCAAATCACACATTTCAATCAGTAGCGTCATTTCACACTTTTTCTAGGGGGCAAAATAATTTTTGGGCAATTTTGGCCAAATTTTGGGCAATTTTTGGCATATTTGGGGTAATTTTTGGAAAAATTTCAGCAAATTTTGGGCAAATTTTGTCAAATGTGTAAAGTTTTTGACATTTTTTGGTAATTTTTTTGCATATTTCACATTTATTTATTTATTTAATACATTATCCATTATTTCTTCATTTCCTTGGGAGGCCACGGCCTCCCTGCCCCCTTCCCAAAATGACGCCCCTGATTTAAATTAAAAATCCATGGAGTAAAAATTATGCAAACAACTCTTTCTATAGCTATAACACAAATCTTAGATAATGGTTTCTGACTGACCTTATCATTTCTCAATGTTATCTTTGACTCCTGTTTCTTCTCTTAGGCTGTCTGAGCATTCTATTCTCTGTCTTCCTTTGTATTGCTTTTAGTCCCTCTATGTTTTTCTGTTATTACCAGATTCTCCAGTCTGTCCTTTCTTATTGGGTGTCCCAAAAAATTGGAGCTGTTGCTATTGCTACAGGAATCATTTCAAACAAACGAAAGCACACAATAACCGGTAGGCAGAAAAAAAAATACAACCACAGCAGATAATGGAAAATTCTTTCAAATTTAAACAGTGAGTCTGTTTCAAACAGGCCAGGTCAAGCGTTTCCAATAAACAGAACATGTACCATTGTACCATGCCTGGCACTGGCCATTTTCTGCCTATCTTAACATCCAGAGTTTCAGGCAAACATGAAAACTATTGGATCAGCCTTGCATTTGCTTGCATTTCATTCTCAGAGTTTTGCATCGTAAGCGTGATCATCAACTCATGTTCAAGAACATTATAAAATGGCACTATAGAAGTCCAATGATGATGAAATCTTACATTTATATGAAAAGGTAAAGGCAATCCCATATTCGAATGAGAGTAAAGACTGGTGTTGAGCTGTATTTAGTTTTTTAGTTATGTAATGTGTTGCAGTCTGTCGACTAGTCATTAATCTTAGGCAGTCCAATAGGCAGCAATGCAAGAGGCTCACACCATTAATATACTGTAGAGTAGTTCTGCCATTGCTTTCTCTAGACCCGCATTTTACCTTCGCAGCTGCATTACATTTATATAGAGCCTTGATAATAAGGAACCAGTCATAAGCCTAAAGTGCCACGCTGACCATATTAATTTCCATTCGGCACCAGAGGGCAAGTGAGTAAGTGTAAGTACTCAGGAGTCAAACCCATGTCGACAATGGGCAGGGCTGATGCACTAACACCTGAGCCAGTGAGACACTGGAAGTTTAGGAGTGCAACTCTTAACCAAATGTTCCGAAATTTGGCCTAGCATCAACCTCTTCTATTGTCTAGGCTATCTCGACAATTATATTTGTTAATACACATCCCTGAAACATTATAGTCACTGCTTTTGAAATACCGGGTCAATTAAAATGCTCTTTGTGCCATGCGAAAAATGTTCAACTTTGATTCAACAGATTAATTAAATTAATTATCAGTCAGTTCCTGTAGCCGTTAAATGGAGCAAATACAGATGATTCGAAACAGTGATATGCACACTTATCAGCACAAGACAAACAGTTGACTGATTAACACAGATAGGGACCGTGATGCAGAGATAAAAAGGTGCATTATTATGACTTTTAGGACTTAAATTTGTAATATGTTGCTAAAAAGTTCTCAGGAACACACACACACACACACACACACACACTTACAAAACACACACACACAGCTTGTGATAAGGCAGTCGCTATTATAGAGGAAAAATATGTAACATCAAGATGCCAACAGCATCCTAGAACAGCAAAATGATTGAATGACAGAAGGACAGAATACAGAATGATAGAAGAATGGAGTGGTAGAGTGACACAATGATCAAATAATATAATAGAATGAATGACATAATGATAGAAATGATAGAATATTATAATGACAGAATAATATTGAAAAGGGATAACGAAACAGGATAGATAGAAGAGAATTAGCACAAGTGCACTTGTAGTCAGTTAATTACAGCCGACAGATTAATAATCCAGATACACAGTTGGTGTCCAAAGTTATGGATCTTCCAGAAATATAAGACCTTGACTTCCAGTTTTGAGAGGAAGGATTCAGAAACTATAGATAGAGGAAATCGCTAAATTTAGAGCAATTTAATAAAACACAAAAGGTTTAAAAAATTTATACTAGTGAAAATGTTGACTTGCCACCCTTCCCTCATTTAAGAACATTTCAGCCCCCCTCCTAAATGCTATACCATACAGGCAAGTCACTCTGATCACAAAGAGGCAACACTAATAAGACGTTCCATTACACTGTAATACATTACTTCACATTACATTACATGCAAATGAAAACTAACATTGCAGTCTTTAATATAACGTAAATCTGGTTTTAAAGACTTATCACAAACAGTATTCTGTAGAACGTTAAATATATTAGAGGTTGAATTTGTGGTTAAGTCTTAATACCTATAGCATAATCTATACAGGTCTTCATCTGAAGTATTGGGGGCTAGGCCACGGATGTACAGGTTGGTTGTGCTCAAAGGATCAGCAGTTTGAGAAGCTGAATTCAGTGTTGACTGGCCGACTGGATGACTGTTTGGCTGGCCAAATGTCTGACTGGCTGGCTGGACTCGATTCATCATCAGGCAGTCTTTCCAGCTACAATCATGGCCTTGACCCTACAGAATAAAATAAATTAACAGCTTGTACGTGAAAATGTACACCCCACATAAGATGATGAGGCCGTGTTTATTTTAGACCTTCTCTGGGGGGAATACCCCCCCCAACATTTTCTTGATATTTTGGCAAGTAGTATGACCTCTCAAATGTCTGTTCCCCCAAAATGTTAAACTCCCCAATGTCTAGGTTGGCTAAAATAAACACTGATGATGAGGAGTCATTTTATCACGAGACCACAACATCACACCACAGGCGTATCCAGAATTCCACAGTTGGAGGACACATTGACATTTTCCAGTGAAAAAAGCCTTGAAGAGAAAAACATCATGTGAATCTCTTGTGCTTTCAACTTCTTTTGTTCATTCTCACACTACCTACCCCCCCCAAAAAAAAAAAAAAAACTACTTCAGCAATTTTGCACAAATCCCACAACTGGTCCCAGTCCAAATAGAGGGGTTGGGTCCTCACTGTGGCTACTCCAATGCCCAGTACTGCCATCTACTGCGGCAGCATATCAGGCAGAACTGTCTGTTGGCACTGAGCTCATCTAATTCTCTGAAGTGAATTAAATTTCTGCTTGTAAAGTCATGGAATGCTCAGAATAATTATATAAGTAAAATGCTGGATTTTAACCAACATCATGGAAGGTTCAAATTCACATAAAATAAAATCAAATTGTAATATTTCACTAAAGCTTTTTAACTTTCAAAAATGTACAACAAATTTATTAAATCATCGAAGAAGACATTTTGCAGATAGAAAAAAACGAACCATTTAGGTACCAGTGTTGTATGAAGTACTGAGTTTGAGTACTCAAGTAAAAAAAGTATTATGTCATACCTATAAAAAAATCATTTACCGTGACAGACGGAATCATCAACAACTCCAATTATCATTTTGACTTGGAAGCCTCTCAGCAGTCAACACGCACAGAACATTAACTGCATTAGCACAAAATGCTGGCAGAACTGAAAGGAGTCCCATACCAGTGTTGATAAGTAAAAAGGCGGTTTTCAGACTGTCACAGGTTTATGCGTTGCCCGTGAAAACTCGGGTAAGCAAAAAGCCATCACCGGAATTTAGGCGCAGAATTTATACCTTGCCGGGCGGCGCCGACTGCTCTAACTGCGGCTCTGTGATTGCACGTAGGTCTAAGAAAAAATGTACGTTTGTTGGTGTCAACCCCTCACGACTAAACACGGGAAAAGAATTAAACAGACAATAAATTTCTCCTGGCATTAACGAAACGTGAAAGGTAAAAGTACTAATATTTGAATAAAAACTTACTACAAGTAAAAAGTACTACAAGTACCATCAATGGCTATCCCATAAATATGTCAATTAATTTTGACTTGGTATTATGTGCCTGAATAAGCCAGCAGTACCAGTGAAAAAGTGACAAATTTCTCCTGGCGTTAAGGGGTGGCAAACCATCAATGGCTATCCCATAAATATGTCATGTAATACCATAAAGTAATATTGTCAGGGCAGCGAGACAATTCTGTGGTTTTCAACACAGAAGAAATCCTACTAAACCCCTTGGAAAAAATTTGATGATTCAACAAAATGACCAGATTCCATGTTTTTGTAATAATTAACCAAATAAGAAAACCTGTACAGCCTGATTTAATGGTAAAACCTATCTTGGAGCAAGACATCATCAATTGCTACAATGCATTGTAATTAGTATGACAAGAAACATTTAAAGGTAAAGAATTGCTTTAAATTGCCAGTATATATTTGAAAAATCTCTACTTAACTGCATTATTATTTTGCTCTTGAAACCATAGCATCATTAAAAGTGGCTTAGGAGGCATTACTGCCTGCGTGAAAGGCACTGAAAGCCAATAGGGGCACTAATGGGGCTTGAACCTCACTCCATCAGCCTATCGCTCCAGTGAGTAACCCACTCTGCCATCTCTCACTCCCCAAAGAAGTTAGAAGCAATGTACAAAAACTAAAAATAAGTTTCTTGAAAAGTGGGATGATTTTGGATAGAAGAAAAACACAAAAATTCTGCAAAAGTCACCCTAAATTTCCTGATTCATGTTTTCTCAGATACACAATCCAATAAGACAAGCCCTTCAGCATAAGACTGCACTAACCTTTGGGCTGTGGTGCAGATTCATCCCAGTAGCCTATCGTAGATAAGAGATCTGCAAACTATTTGTCACAACAGGAATTGCAGTCCCAATAAGAAATTTTGACTTACAAGCCTACATAAGAAAATACATGATGATGATGATCATCATCATCACCACCACCTGATGAAGCTTGAAGGAAATCTGTCAAGTCTTAGCTTCAATTAAGATGTCAATTAATAAACAATTTAATCAATTAGGCACAGAGCATCTGTTGTAGGCATGCTTCAGGATTTGCAATTAGCAATGACAAATACCATTTCTTCTGCATTTCTTCCTGTATGATTATCTGCAGATCGTTGCAACACATGTTGCTTCAACAGATGGCTAATGGACCCAATGAGGGCAAGAGGGGCACTTTTGAGAACAAATACCAAAAAACAATTTTAGAACCATTGTGTTTTATTTCCCCTCCTGGACAAATTTCTGTACAGATTATCTAAAACTTAGAGGCACTATCAGTAAAGTAGAACTAATATAGTAATATCTAAAATACATACATATAAGTTTCTTACAAGGAAAAAACCAGCAATGTATAGTACAATTATTATTTGTATATGCAAGTCAATACCATAGGCACTCCTATATTGGGGCAAGAGGGGGCACTTGCCCCCCTGGAAAATACAAATACCAACATTTCACAATGAAATTTGAAAACACTGCTAAAATATTAACCGAGACCATTGTGTTAAACTGTATTTTCCCCCTCCTGGACAAATTTCTGTGCCCCGGCGCCGACTGCTCTATGGTCTGTGATTGCATGTAGGTCTAAGAAAGACAAGTTTTCAAACAATATACGTTTATGGTCATGTTAAAACGGGAAGTTGTGAAGAATTATTAAATATTGAAATTTATACAGACTGTGATACTTTCAGAGTATAAATAAAATTGATCTCTGAAATTGTTGAATTAGATCAAACATGTCCATGGCTTTAAGGTTTAAACTTCATGTTCTTATTTGACCTATATCTTTTGGTAATCCTCATTATCTTATTAAGCCAACTACCTATAAATAAAATTGATCTCTGAAATTGTTAAATTAGATAGGTCTGGCTTTAAGGTTTTTCATGTTCTTATTTGGCTATAAGAGTAATCCTCATTATCTTATTAAGCCAACTACCTGCTACAGCCTAGATAGGTCTGGGTTTCACCTGGGCTAAAGAGAAATGTTATGACAATCATTTCAACGTTACCCACACACGTAGACACGTAGGTCTACAACTCACTCAAGTACCCGGAAGCCAATTGTACATACTGCATGTAATTGCTGTACAAAATAACTACCGGCATCTGAGATAGAAAACATGTCACATCAATTTACAATTCACTAGAAACTTTCAAGCAACAAGGAAATTGGCTAATTTGACTGATAGGAGTGCAGTCAATTTATCGTGGGCATAGAGAGAAAGCCCAGAGACAGCCACCCCACCTACCCCACCTCCCACCCTTAAGACCAGAAAACTACACTCACACGTGTGCATTGAAATCTAACTGAACCAGGCAATGTTTCTCACACTATGTAATGTGCCCTTGCTTCTGACATTTTGTAATATGCACAAAAGAAATTGTCAGTTTAATAATAATAATAATAATAATAATAATAATAATAAAATAATAATAGAGTTGGCACAGTAGGTATAGAGAGAAGGTATGTACGCATGTCTCTGGGTTCAAATACAAGACCCGACTTGCCAATTTGGAGGTCAACCCACTGGTCAAGAACAACCCCAACCAAGGGTCAAATTTTCGATTTTTTTCCAACTTCCTCGCACTGCCCGTCAACAATTTTGTTGTAAGAATAATTTGAACTTAGGAGTTTCCCTTCATTATCCTAAATCTGGCTCTGCCATGTTTGAAATTTTAAGTCCTGAGAACAATGTTACCTCATAAATTCAGATATTATTAAAAGAATCTCATCCATTATAGTGAAGCAGCCAGAGGCCTACTACCGGTAGTCAAAACCTGTCGTGCCTGCATCAGCCCTCAGAAATTAATGAACTCAGAGCACATTCTGATATAGTCTTAGTCCCAAGTAATGTTTTACTTGAAGTACAGGCTCATGTAGTTGTCAACTAATATGAGTTTAGCATAAAGATCATATGTTCAGTCCAGTGTAAAACATTAAGTGGCCCAGGTCTAAGGCTTCAATAGCACCTCTGTGTAAAGAATGGTCATATTACACTCTTTCCTATATGATCAATAATATGCATAAAAATACCAGCATAAAAGGCAATTTCACTAGGACTACTGAAGGGCTTATTTTAGCATACAGAAGTTTGTGGCCTTACATAGGCAGTGACATATTTAGGCATATCAAAATCCACCTTGTTAAGTAATAGGTATCAATGCATTAGTAAAAAAATTGTATAGTAATATAAAACACAGGGATATTTTTACACCTCCTAACACTCCCAATTTGAGACCGACACCCCAACACCCTCCCAATTTCAGGTATTGGATGACCTTTTTCTTGCTTGTCATACTTTTTTGGCAGGGGACCCCCAGAATTTACCAACACCCCCAAATCAATAATCCTAGAAATAACCCCGATAAAATATTACACAGTAACGAAGAAATATCTGTAGTGTCAGCACTGTTGTTATCCATTTAAACTCCCACAAATTTAATTCTGTAGACCCACGCCTAACATAGCACCATCTATTGATACAATAATAGGATAGCAACTTGACAAATTTTAGGTCAAGAATGAATGAAAACTACCAGTAAATGTTTTACAAATGGTTTTGTACCACATTGTAAATTCTAAAGACAAGACAGATGTTAATCACTGCTTCAACAACAACTGTAGAAAGTTACTCAAAATATAGCAACACGCATGAAATAATTCAGGTTTGATATGGTCCCAATCCCAACTGGTCTTAATGTCACAGATATAACAATATATTCATGCCTGACGACAAATTTCCTCATAACAAGGAAACAATTTTACAATGCACACTTTGTACACATGGGCGTCCAGAGAGGAGTGCAAGTGGGTGCAACTGAACTCCTGGAAAAATTGTGAAGTTATGAAAAAAGTAAAATTACCGGTACTTGTTTCTTCCATCACAAAACCTTGTTTTGCACCCCCTTGGAAAATTTTTCATTTCTTTTGTCACAAGACCCTGTTTTGCACCCCCCCTTGGAAAAATTTCTGCGGACGTCCATGTTTGTACACTGAACGCAAGTGGTTCAATCTGTTATATACAGTAGCCTGGTAGTACACAATACACATTTACCTCATTGCAAGAAAAGCTATTTGCACACCGCACGTTAATACTACCACGCATCCAGAAATAAACATTAGCTGAGAGTTTGTCTATTTCTCGGTGGCACAATAATGGAAAAATCATTTGAAAATTCACAAGGAAATAAATATCTACCTTGCAAACCCAAGCCATCTTCAAGATCGTTTTGTCGTCAGCACAGCTGTAGAGTTTCACATTTGGAAAAACAGAAGAGTTACAGAAAACTTCACCATTATCATCATAGTTGCTCTCTGCCAGCTCATTAGCGGCATAGCTAGACACGAAATTTCTCCATTTATCTTTACCTCCTTGTTTCATGTTCTTCTATAACCTCATATTCTCCACACACTGGTCAGGACTTGACGATATATCGAGGTGACCGTAATATCACCTTAAATTGAACATCCGCTCTCAGCAGCCATGCCTACATTAAAAGGTCTTCCGTTGTGTTTGATTTCATCGTTGTCTTCTGGTACAGTTGGTCCATGACACCTTATTCCGTATTACTTGGTGTAATCCCATGAGGTTTCCCTCTCCAGGACTTCCCCCATCGGTCACACGGGGGAAAACTCTCTCTACGCCATTGTACTGCAGCGCAAGAGAATACATGTACTTAAACAATAGAAATTGAAACTTGACAAATTTCAAGTAAAGAATTAAACTAAATGATTAGAAATGTTCTTGATTTTAATAACAAAAATAATCAATGCATACACTTTTGAAAATTTACCATCAAATATGTATAACTTCTCTTCCATTTAATTTCTCAGAAGAGGCACTACATAAATATTCTATTACAATTTCATGCATTACACTCTTACCATATGGAGTCAAACCTATGCAATGAAAAGTAATTAACTTTTCTCGTTGTCACAGCATTTGAGACATTTGCTGATGCCTTTATGTGCTATGAAATGGCACTACAGAAGTCCATTAGACATCAACTCTTGTTAATTTCAATCCACAATTAGGCCTATTACATGATATGCACAGTTCTGTCAATATGACAAAAACCAGGGTCTTACTGCAGCTTACTGCAAAACTTTCATACAGCTGGCTTCACATTATTGAGTATAAAGACAATCATTATTATAAATATATATACCCAGTACCAAGAAAAACATAATATATGGCTACAATAGGGCAACATTAAAGTTAAAGTCTTGCTCAGCAAAGACTTTATCTACTCAAAATTAAAAGCTACAATGAATTCTAAACGTACACAAAACCTGAATTATATATCATTTCTCAGTCCAAAACAGCACATATTTCAAAGCATTGGAGGCAAATCTAATTATAATAACTTTCAAGAACAAATGAACGCAATCAAATTATTTTCATAGTTTTAACCCTTTCACCAAAGAAATCTGCACAACTAATATGTCACGAAGCAGAAATATCGACCTTATGGGGCCAAAGGGTTAACAGATAAAGCCATCAAATTCTAAATACTAACAAATCTTAACACTTTGAACCATGCAGGTTAGGCATATATAGTCTACTGGTAATCACTAGAGAAGCATAGTTCAAAGGGTTAAGACTCACTTGCTCAATACCTCATTCAATTGACATTTGTTTGTTTTGTTTGTTAAAGTAATAATAATACTTAAAATAATAATAAAATAATAATAATAATAAATAAAATAATAATAATAATAATAATAATAAAATAATAATAATAATAATAATAATAAAATAAAATAATAATAATAAAGACTGATTCTTATGCTAGTGCGATGGAATCCATCTGCTCCATCTTCTAAATAATTCCCAGATGTTCAGAAATATGATTGATTTGCTAAACATTACTGTTCTCACTAAATTTTTAAAAAAACACTACAGTAGAATACATCTGTAAGAGATTTCAAGAAACTCAAGCATCTCATCTGAGTTCATTATAACTCAAGTCCATCTTAACAGGCTGTACTGAAAACCGTAACAGGTAATGTAACTCTGTAACTGTAGCTGTAATCTTACACAATATGGACAAGACTGTGTTAATGCTAAGTCATTCATAATATGATTCTACTGTAGACAATAAATTAGGCAAATATATTTTAACTAATACTGTACATCTTTTAGTCACTGATTGAAAAGAAAAATGTTTATGTACACTAACAAAATCATATTAGAGACTTACAAATTAATTCATTCAAATGAAAGTAAAAAAAAAATCACCAATTTCAAATGACAAAGATAATCGTTGATTTCCAAAAAACAACACCATGAAATCATAGAATGAACATTTTAAGAAAAACTACCTGATTTACTTTCCTAAATACACCAAAATTTCAATGAGCTACACAAACACCAACCTTTAGGAGTAAAACAATACACAGCAGACGGAGAATTTAATCTTAACTCTTAGATCACGGAATCGAGTATACTCCATTACATTGCATATAGTTATAAAGTACCTGGCGTCATTTTAAGAGTTAATAATCACCCAATAAACTACTGAACCAAATCAGCACAATAACTTAACCCTTTACCATACATTATTAATATGTGCATCCATTTTGCATTAAGTTACAAATAAATGGCCAGTAAAGGGGTTAAAATAAAACCAGAGCAACAGTTTTCATTCAAGACCCATAATTTTTAGTAAAGAACTGGTCACTGACAGCACTTAGAAATGCATGGGCAGGACACTATATAGTCTAGATAATTAAAATAAACCAATGTCACATCACAGACGATCAAAATAAAATCATGATGTACAGTGGAATGTCATTCGAATCACAGCTGTTTGAAAAAATAAGGAAAGAATCGAATACTCTGAAAACCGTTCGTATAAGCAAGCTCTCAGTCAATTCTCTAATCTGTTCTACTGTCTACACCCCTGAGAACAAAATTGAAAATTACACACCAGGGCATAGCGAGGCAAATATTCTATGCATGGGCTAACGATTTGGCAAGTGGGGGAGCCTTTGGGGTGACAACTTCTATGCATGGGAGGCCAACTATTTTTTATAAACCTGGACTATTCCAGCTGCGTAGAACAAGTGCACTAAAATATGGGAGGCCAATGAGGGTAGGCATTCAATAGGGGTCACGGGTCCCCCTGTGGAGCCTCCTCTGCATGAGCTATTTCAGCAACAAAGGAAATTTGCTAAGATCTTAGCCACCATCCATCCTTGTCATCTCTTTCCTTATATGGTACTAAACTTCTCTTTGTACATGTTCATTCAAGATCAATTGCATATTCTTGTTTTTCTGGCAATCCAATGAGTCTACTGTTAAATCAATGAGCATCAATCACATGAATTTCTGGCAAAATCATGAAATTCTGTAATCACTGCTTGGCTGCCATGAATCCAGAGACAACAACTGATGAAATAGCACCTACAAAAAATTACCAAAATCAATAAAATGCTGTAATTTGCAATCAATACACTAGTTTATTCAGACAGTAATGTTGAACATGATATACTCAAGAGACATAACATTATCAGGTCTTCATAATGAACCGAATGTGAAAGTGAGAAAAAAGACATGAGCAGATGGAGACAACCCATTCCAGAGAGAGATGGTCCAGTTATTCTGACTGACCGACGCTGGGTCAGAGTGGTTCATCAGTGTTTATTCTAGACCTTCTCTGTGAGGGGAATTTCCCTCCAAAGTTTAAAATTCCCCCCAAAAAAATTAATTTGACAAAAAGTTTTGACAACCCCAATGTCTAGTGGCTAAAAATTAAACAGGTGGTTCAATGTCTAGGTGGCTAGAATAAATAGATTCAGGTGGTTCAATTTCCTGGACATCCATGGAGATTCAACATCAATCAATTTCCAGATTCAACATCAATAGATTCAACATCAATCAATTTCCTTGATGTTGTATAATCTAAACTCAAACTTCATTGCTCTTCCTCCAAAAAACTCATATTCTCGTGTAATATCTTATTAAATTAATGTCTATACTTTTTTCCTTAATTTTAATACAGTTTCTCATCGGTAATGCTGGAAGAGAAATGTTTGTCAATACCAAAGAGAAGGACCCATGGATCACGAATGCGACAATTCATTGATCGCCATTCTGAAAGAATAAAGTAAACATAAGAATCAACAAATAGACATGCACAACATTGATATTGTTATATGTTGGACCTATTACTTTCTTATTTACTTGGTTTGCTGTATATTGCCACTAGGTGGCAGCTATTGTATCTTCTTGTCTTGGTATTTTTGGTGTCTTTGCTTCCAGTTTCTCGACTTGAATGGAATTATAAAAGAAGTCTTTATTAAAAAACATTTATCAATCTTATTAATCTTCAGTTTTCTCATGACACAAGCTGCCACTTTAATAACATTATGATGAAACAGGGATACCAGCAAAACGCGGCAATTTTTCAAAGTTAAAATCCTCATAAACACTTGCATTTGTCATATCATCCAATAAACAAAATGTTGATACCTGTGAAGACAAACTTGGCAGAGAGAGGCAACCATCAGAAAGACAACGCAACACTGGAATATCACAGGCATCGGGAAATTCTACAAACAGCAAAATACACTCGATACACTAAATGGAAACTTAATGGAAAATCATAAACTGAAAACAACTGATAAAATTTCCGTAATTTTCATTATCGTGGCATGGAGCTAGTCCAGTCATTTATCAAACTGGTCAACAAATCAGGAGGTCTTGGTGGAAACACTTTTTTGGTTTCTAGCATGGTATTAAACACAGCAGAATTTTTCCAAATAAAAATGTCAAAAATTCAAAACAATTAAGCATCAAAACTTTAACCCTTTAGCCGTGTAAGGCCAATATTTCAGCTTCATAACCTATTGGTTATATGGATCACCAGGGTCAAAGAGTTAGGGCAGTCAAATGATGTGGCCATTTTATGTTTACAAATTTACAATATGAATGAGTTAAATAATAAGCCAAATAATAATAAGCCAAATCAAAAGCAATTTACAAACTTTTTTAAATGCTCCTGTTACGATAATTCTTGTCTTGCTTAAACATCACTTGGATTAATTTCACATTATTTTTATTTTTCAACACCGTTATATAAAATTCTATTAACTCCTTTCCCGGGAACCCCGAATATATCCGTCCATTTACATTGAGTTACAGTTAAATACACGGTAAAGGGGTTAATTCGATCTCTCAGGCAACCTGGTTTCTTAGAAAGCAAAGGCACCGATCGAGAGTTAGTCTGTGATATGATCAATTAAATGAACGACAAAATTTCTTGTAAAACAGAAATCACCTGAGTAAGAACGACGACAACTATCAAGTTCAGAGGAACTCGAAACAAGTTCATAATAGTAGCACGATCTGAAGTAACAAAAACAATAAGCTAAAAGACAGAAATTTCAATAATCATCATCATCATCATCATCATCATCATCATCATCATCACCATCTTGCTCTCTGCCAACTCTTTAGAGGCAATAGCTAGACTCAAAATGTTTCCAAGAAGTTTTATCTTCTATTAATCATCTTCCTTCTACTATTGTAATTCCTTTCATGTTCATGTCTTCTCTGATGTTGTCCATTCACTTTTTCCTGGGTCTTCCTCTTCCTTTGTTTCCTTCTATTTGAGTGTAGAGAGCCTTGTATGGTAGTCTCCTTTCATCCATTCTGTTGACATACCCATACCATTTTAGTCTTTTCCTTCTGATTTTGTCGATAATTGTATCCTTCATGTTGATACGCTGTCTGGTGTCTTCATTTCTTATTTTTTGTAGCCGAGTTACTCAAAGGATTCTCCCCCCACCCCCATAAGCAGGCCATTTCGGCCACTAGCAGCCTATGTTCATCTATTTCTTTCATGCTCCATGTTTCTGCACCGTATATTACTTGCAGGACTACTATGGTGTTGTATATTGTGACTTTAGTGTTTATGTTTATGCCCTTGCTGTTCAAGATTTCTCATAATCTCCTCTGTCGTTTGCAATCTTTTGGAAATTTTTTTAAAAATACGCTCTTGATAACTCCCATTACTGACAATTTCTTCTCCAACATAGATGAAATTTTCAACTTGTTCGATTGCTGTATTCTCTAATGCTATTTTAATTTGAGCCTTTCCTTTTCTGCTGACTGCCATGGTTTCTGCTTTCTTCAGGTTAATAGTAAGTCCGAATCTTTTGCTTGTTAGATTGACTTCATTGGTCAGTGTTTGCAGATCTGATTTGCTGTCTGTGATCAGACGGACATCGTCTGCAAACTTTAGATTGTTTAATTTTTCTCCACAACACTTTATGCCTAAGTCCAGTTCTCCAATTGCTATTTTAAAAATTGCATCCAGGATGACAATGAAAAGTGTTGGAGACAACATGCATCCTTGTCTCAGCCCTACATTTGTCTTAAACCATTCTGACATTTCAGTATCTATCTTCACTGCACTTTCTGACTTCTGATATATTGCCTGTATTAGACGGATGAGTTTTTCTTCAATGTTAGCATGTCTCATTGCTTGCCACAACCCTTCCTGTCACACCAAGTCAAAGAAATCCCAATAACACAATCAAAACAATTCAATGATGCTGTTATACAAATTCATCATCAAAATCATCACCACCACCACTATCATCATCAATATCATCACCACCACCAAAAACATCATCACCACCACCAAAAACAACATCACCATCATCATCACCGCCATCATCGTCATTGTCATCATAATCATCATCATCATCATCATCATCATCATCATAATCATCATGGGTTCAGCAATCAAGTAACATAATTAAATTGTTACTGCAAATTACATCACACTTCAAATGCCAGTTTGAAGTGTACACACACACACACACACACACACACACACACAACACACACACACAACACACACACACACACACATATATTGGTCATGTAAAAATGGGACTAATTAATATTTAATTACATCATGTGACATACAATATTTTACTATATATTGTTGTTGCTGTGCAATATTCTGAAGTGGTAAATCAACAGATGAAAAAGGAACTTGATCAGCAAGAAATAAACAACCACGTAACATTTGTCACTGTCTTCTTAGAACTCTGGCTCCATTTCTCAACTGCCCGTCTGATATCTGACACAGTTCATTATTCTACAAACCGTGCATATCACCGTTCCTAGTAAAGCTGCCAATTTCTGCTCTCTTCAAGTTCAAAAAAACCTACTAAATTTATTACAATGTGAAAGTCTGAACAATTAAACATTATTTGCTAACTGAGTTAACAGTTATAGTTATTTATGACAAAGACATCAAAACTGAAAATTCAGCTTGAAATTTCAACAAATAAACAACTCGATTAATGTGAGAACAACTTACTCGCTTCTGGAATGTACTTTCCGCGCATCGTCCCGAGTGACGGCCAAAAAATTCCAACACAAATTTCAAACAGAATAAAACTCAACAGAACAATGATCTGGCTCTGAAAAAAAAACTGTTTCTGTCTCAGTATCCAGTAACTGATAACATGCCCCCATCATCATCATCATCGACAATATCATCATTGTCATCATCAAATTCATAATTGTCATCATCAAATTCACCAATAACAGCACTGTCATCATCGTACTGAACTGAGCTAATTAATCTAATAATAATAATATAATAATAATAATAATTAATCTAATAGTTATCGAAGAGGGGAAGGCATCCAATGAAGGCAAGGCGGGTTTCCCCAGGGGATTCTATTAACTCCAGTTATTATTTACTACAGAGCTATGGAGGAAGAGCCACCTGGAAAAGCGGAAGAGATATGTTTCAATTCCCAATCTGAAAAAGTAATCACTGTACTGCAGGCATGTCAAGCCAGTAGCCCCAGGGCCAAATGAAGCCCACAGCTGGATTTTAAGTGGCCCCCTTGTCTACTTACATTTTTTACATTTTGTAATTACAAGCATAAATTTGGCCACTTAATCAGAAGAAATTGGGTCACGTTACGGCTACTTGTTGCTCAGAAACGAATTTCAGATGCTCAGGTATTGCTTGGTAAAAAAGGCAAAATAAAGGTAACAGTTTTTGTAATATCTATACTACACTTCATGAGAATTTTAGTATAACTGCCCTATAACACATATGCAGTAGTATAATAGCTGGAGTTTTAGATGGTATGCTTTGCAGCCTGCAAGAAATCATGAATTTGACATGTCTGCTGTACTGGAAGGTTTGACAAAGGAAGAGAGTTTGAGAATTCTGGTCTGTAACAAATGACTCTTATAGCTTCAGTCACAGTTCTAGTTCTCGGCAGGGCGGGATTTGTAGGGGGAGAGGGGAACCTTCCCCATTCCCCAATGCCCAACTACATCCCCCTACTGCTACATCCCCCACAGCTACAGTACATCCCCCACTGCTACATTTCCCAAACAACTACATCCCCCCAAGCTCAACATGTCCCCTCCCCACTGCTCCAGGTCACAAATCGCACCCTGGTTCTAGGAACCCTTAGTGATGAATCAGCAAACTTAAGCTTAGAGTCTATACGTTAACGAAATTCACAAACCTTAGGAAACAAAATTGGAAGCATGAGCGCAACTGATGACAACAGTAAAACTGGTCTGAAATAATCAAACTGCAACAAATGAACTGCGTTTAGAGGAATTTTACAAAATTTCTACCCAAATAAACAGTAGTGTGATAATTTCCATACCAAATATATCTCTAAGCAATATTCAGAAGTAACATATAACTAAATTTAGACATTTGACAGAGAATAGATTTCTGAAAGACTTTGTATAGTGTCGTTTCAAATGGCTCATTACTTTTTGTGGCATTTCGAAAGCTCTAGAAAAAAAATTGAGACAGAATATATTGACAATTCTAGTATGGTTTGACTCAGTTAAGCTGGGGACACATGAAAATGTGGTTTTAATTTGTTTCATCACTCTTCTGAACTTTTGCATATCTATAGCCTACTGTAGCACTAGCATTGTCCAATTTCAAACAGGGTATCAATGTTATAATATTTTTGTGGTCTATAAAACCTGTAATAGAAGAAACCAGCTCTCTTAAGCACCATCTTATCTCTCAATTGATTTTTTAGACATTTGACAGAGAATAGATTTCTGAAAGACTTTGTATAGTGTCGTTTCAAATGGCTCATTATTTTTCGTGGCATTTCGAAAGCTCTAGAAAAAAATTGAGACAGAATATATTGACAATTCTAGTATGGTTTGACACAGCAAAGATGGGGACACAAGAATATGTGGTTTTAATTCGTTTCATCACTCTTCTGAATTTTTGCATATCTATAGCCTACTGTAGCACTAGTCCTTGCATTGTCCAATTTCAAACAGGCGATGTTGGCACATCCAATATTTGGCTTGTGGTGCCCTCCATGACTGAAACCCCTTGACAAACAAAATATTTTAAAGTGATTGGTCCAACATGACAAACTACATTTCTCTGCATACAATCGACCACATTTCAATAGCCAAGGAAGCATTACTTGATGTCACTTGATGTCAAGCATTAAAAGTTACATCTACAATGTTAATGATGCTATTCAGTATTCATACCCACCTCATAAAAGACTCAACACAAGTAGCTCGAGATAATAACTTGAACAGCGATGATCCAATCATTATTGCAACCTAAAGGAACAATGCATTCCATTGAAATATTGTCTGTATAATTTTTAACATTTTGTGTGTATAAATAACATTCAAATAATGCTGTTTCAACACTTGGCAATTCCATCAATATCACAGCATTCACGACATTTTTAGCCATTATAAATACAACGTATTCATCTCCGGTTGTAATATATATATATATATCTTCTTCTTCTTTCTTTCCTTCCGTCTTTCCCTATTGGGTTGGACGATGGGTCTGAATGAGTTCCTTCCACTTCTGTCTGTCTCTTGCTGCTCTGGTCATTTGGATGAAGTTCATAGTTCATTTGCATTTCTTCTGCATCCTCTTTTAAGTTTTCTATCCATGTTTTTCTTGGTCTTCCTTTTCTCCTTTTCCCTTCAACATAGTTGTATAGTGCTTTCTTTGGTAGTCTTTCTTCCTTCATTCTTTCAACATGACCAAACCATTTCAGTCTTCGTTTCTGTATTGATTCGAGTATCGTTTCTTTTTGCTCTGTCTTTTCTCTGATCGTTTCATTTCTTATTCTTTGTCTTCTGCTATTCCTCTTAACCAGTTCATTTCTGCAGTCATTAATCTTCTTTCGTCTTTCTTCTTTATGGTCCAGCATTCTGATCCATATAATAGTATTGGTTTGATTAGTGTATTATATAATAACAAGATGGAAAGACTATTTTGAAGAATTATACAACACAGCAGGAAATAACAATGAAGACACCAACATAAGGAAGGAGAACAGAGAAGAGAATGATGAAGAAGAAATAGCAAACTTTACAGAAGAGGAAATAAAAGAAGCCATAAAAAGATTGAAAGTTAGAAAATCTCCAGGAACAGATATGATAACAACAGAAATGCTACAAGCAGGAGAGGAAATTACAGTGAATATATTCCACAACCTATGCAATAAAATATTGAAGAAGAAAAAATCCAGAGGAATGGGAAAAGCCATAATAGTACCAATACATAAAAAAGGGGATAAAACAAACTGCAATAATTATAGAGGAATAAGCTTACTCAGTATACCAGGGAAAATATATACAAATGTGCTACAACAAAGACTCAAACACTACTCAGAAGAAATATTGACAGAGGAACAAGCAGGCTTCAGATTGGGAAGGAGTACAATTGATCAAATACATACGATCAGAAGGATAGTAGAAAAATATTGCGAAACAAATAAGAAAATATACCACAATTTCATTGACTTCAAACAAGCATTTGACAGCATACAGCATGAAGATCTATGGCAAGCACTGAAGCACTATGGTATTCCAGAGAAGCTAGTGAATCTCATAAAAAACTTATACAGTAAAACAATAATATATATATATATATGTGTATACACACACACACACACACACACACACACACACACATATATATATATATATATTAGTGCTAAGGCTAATACATGACTCTACCCGAGCCACGGTCTTACCATAAATGACGAGAAGATGTAGCCATACGGAATGTCGACGTGATGATCATCTTCCGTTTTCTGTTGTGTACCTGAGGTAATTTCCGCTTCATTTGCTGCAGATGTTTCTCGTTCAGTTGCCATTAGCGCAGGTGTCCACTCGAGCACAAAGGTGTACATTGAGCCTTCGAAGAGCATTTGAATAAGGCCGAGACAAAGGATTTTACGATCTGAAACATAAAATAGCTTTTGAAAATCGATCAAGGAAATTTTGTAGAATTAAAATTCAACCACAACTTATATTCATTAAAGCAACTACTAGAAATAAATAAGCTAAAAATCTGAAACTTATGGGACAATTATTGGGACATAGCAGACAAAAGACAATATCATATGAAAGATGCTATAAAACATGCCAAAAGGGGATAGAAAAAGCCAAACAGGTACGTTTTAAGACCAAATTTGAAAGACGATAATAATAGCCAAGATAAGTAGAAACCCAAATTAAACCCAAATTCTATGCCAGTAAATCCTAACCTTCTTATGTTTATGTAACACTGAAACAAGTGTAAGAGAGTCAAGTACTCCCCATCTGCCTGCTTTATCTAAGGACAAAAGTAATGCTCCTAAATATAGGGAAAAAATAATCTGCAACATACATCCATCACAGATTGCACACATGCCAGAAAATGGAGGTTTTTAGAATTTCCAATTTAGCACAAAAATTGCTACTGTATCTATACAGTGCACACTGTACATTGAAGCAAAAGTCTTTAAAGCATTCTTTCTTTCCAGATCATTCTGAGTACGGTACCTTCCTCCAAGTACCCTTATCCCCCTTAAGGTGGGGCCTGCTGGAATAACTCGGGCAGCAGAAATAGATTGCAAATGGTGGAGCCCGGGATAACTCGAGGAAGTCCCTACTGATGTCCAATAAATGAATTTTAGTTTCCAATCACATATCGTGGAGTCCAAGATATGCCGGGCAAATACGGTAGTCAATGGCTAAACAACACAGTGAAACTAGGCCACATGAAAATAGCATGAGATAATAACAAAACACAACACAAGCTTTAACCCCTTTACTGGGAATCCTGAATATAATATTATACATCCATTTCACATTGAGTTATTACAGTTAAATACATGGTAAATGGGTTAACCCAAAAATCTTTTTTTTAAATCCACATTTGTGGAGAGTTTTCAAAAAACCAATTTCACAGTAAAATGGTCAAGGGGAACAAGTACCTCTGGTTAAGAACCACTGTTCTATTGTACAGGGTGGCACAAAAGAACAGGACTATATTAAATGCAAACCTAAATGCGACTAGTCCGGTTTTTTGCGCCACCCTGTATAGGGTATGACATCAACATAGATGACATAATGAAACTGTACTCACTGCTTCTGATAGTAGCAAGCGCAGTCTTGAAGTTCTGCAGAGGCTTTGCGGTTTGGTCGCCATAGTTTTCGCCCCAGGAAAAGACAATGAGCAGTGAAAGAACCAACAACAAGAAGATGGCCATGTCAAAAGGAGCCCTTCGTTAAATAACAAATCAACAAAACAAACGGCTAACCACACTAACAGATGCACAACTAAACTGATTCGATTATTTCTAATCAATCGATGAATCAATAAACTTCTATGACGCCACTATCATAATGCCAAGTGAATCGAGTGACGGCACAAAGATCTAAAATGACATTGTGACAAAGTGATGACACAAAGGTGACACACAAAGGCTCTTTGAAAGGTCAGTGATCAGCAAATCCAATATGATGCATGCCTCAGCTGTATAGTATTGTCTACAAAAAGAGAGAGACAGAGACAGAGAGAAAGAGATAGACAGAGAAAAGAGACAGAGAAAGAGAGAGAGAGAGACAGAGAGAGTCAATAAGTAAATTTGAATTCACCTCACAGACATTTACCCAGCAATATTAAGATCACAAGAAATTAATAATAAGCACCTAATGACTGTAAAAGACGCCTATATAAAAACATTATGTACATAAATAAATAAATATTACTTACAATGTTCCTAAAGTTGGAAACTTAAAGCTGAAGGAACATTAACACATCTAACATAATCCTAACCATTTTCATTTTGAATTCAAGTCATATATTTCTGGATTCAAAATCAAATCCAAGGTTAAATGTTGTTTCAAAACCATACTCAAACTTTGAGCATACAAACTAAATTTTCAAATAGAAAGAAACCAGTTCAATGAAATTAACCTTTTAATCTACTGTATTTATGACAATTTTCGCACTAAAATCACACGGATATCTTCAATTCTTGTATTTTAAGCCTAGATCACAAGATTCAAGTAGAGTTCTTTAAAAACTTATAATTCTTCACTTAGTGAATGACTTAATGTGCGTTAACAAACATGTAATAATAATAATAATAATAATAATATAATAATAATAATAATAATAATAATAATAATAATAATAAACATCTTTCATTTTATAAGTTCTTGATTTTTATAAGAAGAATCAATTTCTAACAAATATGGTGAAAGCAACAACAGCAATGCCTTAGCAAATTAAGAAATATTTCAATAATCAAATATATATAATTAATGTTCTAACTCTTGCTCAATTACTGGTAATGCAAATCTTGTGGAAAATCACTGATTCAAAACTTACACGTAACCAAACTGATCGGCGGTAGCCTGTGCCATGATCCCAGAAAATATAGCGACAAGGGAATTCCCAATGACCACATGAGAGAAGATAGAAGACAAAAGATTACTGTCAAATCCTTCCTAAAAATATATAAATAAGGTCAACAAAGAGAATCTAAGCAAATTAAGCAAACAACTAAAATGACTGCAAGTTCATAAATCAGAGAAAGAATAACATCATAAATGCCTTGAGATTCATTCACTTCATAGAAGTTCAGACCAAAATCATTAAGCAGTCATAGAGCTGCTAAAATAACGATGAATTCTAATGAAATGTCTACTCTCCGACACAAAACCAAATGCTGTATGCAATCATTGCTTCCTGAATTATTTAAGACACTGATCAAATAATGAAAACTTGATAAGTGCATTAATCATGTATAAGGCCTCTACGGTAATCAAGCGGTTCTCAACCCGTGGGTCACGACCCCAACAAGGGTCGAAAGATGATTAGCCATGGGTCAACTGAGACCATGGAAATATGGGGTTGTCTCTTTTCTAATGTGTAAAACTTGTTTTTGGACACAATTTCCCCGTTGGTAGTTACTAGATGATTTCAAACATTTTAATTGTCATGGCATTATTATTATTAACAGCTTACAGTACATTATGTATGAATGAAAATTATTTTATGGTTGGGGGTCGCCACATCATGGGGAATTGAATTAAAGGGGTTGCAGCACTTTAGAGGTTGAGAACCGCTGATCTAATGTAATAGAATCCTAAGCTTCTATAGCACCACTTCGTAATGCACAGAAGCAACAGCCAATGGCAAGCCAAATCAAAATAATTCAAGATCCCGGGTCACATCCAGGGTATCCGGTCAGACATCCAGGTGACAGTGTATGGTGGATAAGCCAGGTCAAAACCATGGGCTTTTTAAAATTTGTTCTAAAATTTTCTAGCGAATCAGCAGTGTGAAAATGCAGAGGCAATGAGTTCCAGAGTTTGGAGGCGGCCACTGAGAAAGCACGGTACCAAGAATGGTCCGAGTACGACAGAGGACAGAACTAATGCAAGTAAAGACCTAGTCAAATGTTTGTTTGCACAGAAAGTTTCGAAAGGAGATAGCTAGGTTCCTTGTAATAAAGGGTTTTCATATACCAGGAGGCAGATTTTAAAGTGTATCCTCTCTTAAAGTATAAGTAGAAGCAAGGTATGCATAAACTGTACGCCAGAAAGTAAGAACAGAACTCAACTCACTTTGTGAAATTCACAAACCATCCACGACTCAAATGCACTGCACAGTAATGAGGTTGACACACCACTTAACAATCGACCAACCAACAGGATGGAAAAACTGTTAAAATGCTACAATGGATCAATCAATCAATCAATCAATCAATCAATCAGGCAGTCATCCAGCCAACTAGTCAGTCAGTCAGTCATTCTATTGTATTATTACAATGAAGCCCATGAGATATATGGCAATGCTTAGAGTGTCTCAGTAAAAATATAAGAGGCACTATACAAATGCTACATTTCTTCTTCTTCAGGCGTCATGTATTTCTACATTGACGACTATGGACTTGCATTTCTCTCTGTTGTGTGTTGCTTGTATGAATTCCAATTCCGTAGTCACCCCCTTTACATCCGTCAGTAAACTGCTGATATACGTCATTCTTTGTCTTCCTCTTGGTCTTTTGCCTTCGACTTTTCCAGTAGTTACCAGGTTTTCTATGCCTTTCTTCCTCATTATATGTCCAAAAAATTAAAGTTGTCTTTTACGTTTTGTAGGTAGAAATTTTCTTTGTGTACCTGTCATTTCGAGTACTAATTCATTTGTTTTCTTTTCAGTCCAAAATATTTTAAACATTTTTCTTAAGAACCACATCACTGCAGCTTCAAGCTTTTTCTTCATGACTTTAGAGATAGTCCATGTTTCTGCACCATATAACATGACTGGCCAAACATAGCATTCCAGAACCCTAATCCTTGTTTTCATTGTTAAATGAAAACAATGCTACATTACATTACATTAATAATAATAAATAAATAAATAAATAAAATAACAAGTAAATAATAATAACAATAATAACAATAATAATAACAATAATAATAACAATAACGATAACAACAACGATAACAACAATAATAACAATAATAACAAATATAACAACAACAATAATAATAATAATAACAATAACAATAATAATAACAATAACAACAACAACAATAATAATAATAATAATAATAATAATAATAATAATAATAATAATAATAATAATAATAATAAGGAACTGATTAGGGTGACATATCATACAATTACTGCTAGGACACATTACATATGGTACACATGTTACTACACAATCAATACCTAAAATATGCCAATGATAAAGATGTATTTCAATTAAAATGCCAAGATAAAGTCACAATACTCATCATGTATAATTGTTAAATTAAGACTGCATGTCCTTGGAAAACTTATATAAAATCTGTTCAGAATTAAAGTTCTTTGTCATCCTTCCAGTCAAACATCACAGGAGGGATGACAACAAAAATTCACCAGATTGCCAAGTCTAAAGGTTTGGAGCTCTCTCAATCAACACTCAAGTTAGAGCAAGACAGTTTTTTTCTCTAATAAATCAACAAGAAAATAACAACAAGCAAACTACTACTCTTTCAAACGTGCCTTCACTGACATCTGTTTTAAACCGGACAAAAGTGATTCATCACAACAGGGGTTGAAGTCTCAGGCAAATTGTCATTTTCATGCGTCAGATGATGAAATACTTTCAAATATGTTTTCAAAAAAACAGCCCCAAACCAAAGTCTGCATGTTGACAACATTTTCTCCAACATAGCACCTTGAACATAAGTGCGACACAGACTGCTACCAACCTTAAACTGTACAACTTAGCAGCCACCATTGGTGTAGCCACAGGGGTATGGGGGTCCGGCCCCACTATTCGGATCGGGACCAGTCGTGAGATTTGTCCAAAATCGGTGAGTAGTTGGAGGCGGGGGGGAGGGTAATGAGGCAGTATTAGGCTGAGGAAAATGCACTAGGTAGTAGAATCTAATGCATCTGAGATGACAACCTTTTTTGTTCATCGATACTTTTTGGCCGAAAAATATAGAAGTCCCCTACGCTCCATTCCGCCATCCTGGCTATACTACTTTTCAGTTACAGTGTGTTTTAAAGTCGCAGACAGCCTAAGATATGTGGGTGCTGCCTTTGAACGTAATTCCTAATTTGGCAAACTATGCACACAAGTACAGCAAGGACAAAGTTGATTATAATCATTGAATCTGCTGAATAAATGCAGAATTTCAAAATTAACATGTGATGCATCACCCTAGTAGTTCCCTGTACCTGATTGATTCTCCAGTCAATGCCACCAGTAAATTCAAGACCCACAAACAATGTTTACTGTAATAAGAAAGTACATCTACTGTCTACATCACGATCAAACATGGTCTCAGCCACAATTTCCTTCACTTTTTCCACTACCTCCTCAAGATTTCTATCTAAACCCATTTCAAGCATTTCTCTTCAAAAAATAATTTCCTCCATAGCTATAACATCCAAACCATGACAACCCTTTGGATAAAATGACCCTGCCTGATTGATCCCTGCCTTTTTGCTATAGATATTTCAATTTTAGGCTAAGCATCTAAGAATAAGCAGCTACTGCAATATTACTTTTAAAAGCACTATATAAAGCACAAGATTTACTTACTTGTTTACTAACATCAGTTCTGTCTGAACAACACCATGGTTTATAGCAGGCAGAAAATGGGTATAACCAAAAACTCCTTGCCATTTCTTTTAAACAAGTCCACTGTCCAGCATATGCTTACAAATTTATAAGAAAAATCTTAACAATGGCCATGCACAACATTATTTAATTTATATTCAATGTTTCTCCAACACAATTTTATAAATTACCTTGGTGAAACAAGACAATCCATATAGTGCTGCAAACACTAGACAGTTTTTTCTCCTTCCACTGAAAAAATGCACAAAGATTACATGCTAAGATATAATTTTAATCTAACCCAATAAATTGATAATAGTTTCAAATCTAAATCAAAGAACAATCGAATTCAACAATAGTCATACAGTAATGACAGAAACATAAGTCACTGAGTGTATGTACAGATGGAATATTAACAGAGAGATACCAAATGGAGAGGCAGAGGAAGAGAATTAAGTTCTGTCATAAATTATAAGCCTTCCAACACAATAACAATGATATTAACACAATTGCATTTTTCTAAATATATACTAATGATGCAAAATAAATAATTCACAACAACATGTGATCTTCACAAATGCACCCTATTATTTATCAGTTAGGCCAATAGTGCTCATCTGAATAATGAAAATATTTTTAACCCTTTAACCGCTGGAACCGAGTATATTCAGTTCCAATTGCATATAAACCCAAAGCATGTAGTGGTTCATGGGTTAAAAGGCAAGATTCAAATCGTAGGAATTGTCAACAAAAACAAATATTAAATATTATAAAGAACTGGCTGAATTATCACTGGAATATGCTTATAAAGCTCATTAATTTGATGCAAACTTCTACATTATGCTGCCTCTCTTCAAATTTCAACAGCAATTGTAAAATAATTTCACTCAGCCTAGCAAAAACATTAGAACCTGATCATAGATAATACCACAAGTAAGAAGTCTCTCGACTCACTGACCCAGGTATGCAAATGCTCAAATACTCACTATTTATCGGCAACAGACCCAACAACAGTGCCAAACACCATGCTGGACGCATATCCAGCGACAAAAAGAACCTCAATGTCGTGCGTCGATAATCCGTAGGCGTCGTAGAGAGCATAAATATAAGGTCCCTGCATCCAATCACTTGCTAAAAAAAACAAATGCTACATCAGGACGGTGTAATAGTGCATAAATATAAGGCAAAGCAATTCCTGCATCCAATCAATAAACAATAATAATAAAAAACAACAAATACTATAATCATGACTGTGACTCTAACTTTTCTCAGTGTCAAGACTCATCTATTACCAACGTATATATGAAATTGTACAGCGCTCTTGTCTTTGGTCAAGCAATTATTGCACTATATAAATTGCAACATCAATAAAACAATAATAATAATAATGATTATGATGATGAACTTAGTAATGTAAAAATGTTCATCCATGAAGTCTGCTGAAACTCTCCAGACTTTTCCTCAGTAATCTTATCCAGAGACTTTTTAATCACCTATTCAAATCAAAGGTATATATGTACCTCTGGGGTATCAGTATAAAGTTAGTGCTGCTCTTGTCTTTGGTCAATTCTGCATGTCTTATAAACCTGCACTATATAAATTTGAATCAACCAGCTTATTTATTCATCAGGTGGGCAATAATAATAATAATAATAATAATAATAATAATAATAATAATAATTAATGAATAATAATAATAATAACAATAATAATAATAATAATGTGATTTAAAATAATAATAATAATGGTTTAGAGTGGTTTAGGAGGCTAAGTAAGCCTGTGTGAAAACCACTGTAGTAACTCTCCGCATTCAATAACCTAGTTTTCCGAGAGAGCCTTTGAACCTGTTTACTGTAAGGAGGACATCAAGTACCACTACATCACTCTCCCATCCTCAGTCATGTTCTCAAATGGTTCTCAAACGGGATCTGGAAGCATAAACAGCCATCCACTGGTCTCAAGATCTGCATTCTGACCATCCTTCTCTATACAGCGGAAACCTGGACTTTACTTTCTGAAGATCGGCGACTCTAGCCTGCTAGACAATAGCGCTATATAAATCAGCCTGTAACTAACATGGAAGCCTTCCGCATGAGGTGTTTGTGGATCATCATGGGAATCTGCTGGCAAGACTTCATCATGAACCACAAATTCCTCAGGCATGCAGCAGTACTTCCCAAGCTTCATCTTGCCCTGTCCAGCCACATCGCTCACCTCAATGGAGAATGTGAGTGCACACCAAATGCTTCACCATCTGGTTGGTCTGTCACATGGCCATCATCATGACCCTTCCTGCAATTCTGGGGTTGACCAAGGAAAAGATGGATTAGCTAGCCCCCTCTCTCACCCTCTCTCCTCACCACCCACGTCTCTAGTGACAAGCCATTCTCTGAGGACATGGCTTCGAGGCGTGCAACAGCCCACCACTGGCTTCGCGAACTAACACACACATCAAGTTAATAAACCTTTGGATAAAACTGCTATTATTATTATTATTATTATTATTATTATTATTATTCGACTATTTGTGAAGCGCCGTAACATGGCCATCGGCCAAAACCAAAAGCACTGTACAATCAACACTCAACTAATAACTGTACGATCTGGTGAACAAGTACGTTTTTAGTTCTTTGGCAAACGTTTCAGGAGTTTACTAATGTGTCAAAATGGTGTATATATAAAAGTGACACTAACATAGGCATAAACTTCTATTAGGCCTCTAGGACCGAGCCCCCCCCCCCCAATAAACACACTTTTTGAAAGGATACTGTAACGAATGGGAAGATATAGGGCTTGGGGCTCCCACTTTTCATAAAAGCTATAGAACTGCTGATCAGTGATCAATCATTTGCTCTGATCAGAATGCGGAGCTCATCAGATCATTTGAAACGCGAGACTTATATAGCGCATCTGTGCGGTAAAACTGACCGGTGGCGAGCAGATAGACGCACAGGTAGGTCCTCTGGAACCGGTAGAAGGCATCGTCGGGGGCGATCAACGGTACGACGCTCCTCGTGTAGAAGAACAGAAGGAGGCACACGACGCCCAGGACCCCCAGGACGACCACGAACAGCGTCATGGGGTCGGGACGCCGACCACGGGTCAAGTCCACGTACGTGGCATCAACGTCGTCGTCGTTGTTGTTGTTCCTCTTGGATCCGCCCTTGTTGTATATTCCGTTGGTCCGAATGGAAACGCCCTTATTATATATTTGTTAAGAGAGATCGATCCGTCTGTTTTAGAAAATTTCAATAAAGAAACAGTTTACAAAAAACACGCACAATCGACGGCCTAAAGAAAAACAAGGGGATTCGCGTAGATTCGCAACAACACTTGACCGGTGACATATAAAATAATCTGACAACCCGATTAGCATCCTAAAGTTAAAAGTTCACAGAACCATTTGCGTTGTGTAATCAGCCTAATTTACATAGCGATTGCTGTAGTTTAATACCTACTGTTAGCCTTTTTCATCCTCAACCCCATCCTGTCCTGTGCGTCTGGTACCATTCAGCTGTTGTACGAGGATTGATAATTGCGTGAAACTCCTTCGTCAGGTATTTATTATAATGGTCTTTCTAGCTGACTGATTTCTGGAATGGCCCGGACTTGACAAGCGGTACAGGTGACCGGACATTTTAATCGCCACTCCGTGCCAATGGACATGTTGCTGCTTGGGAAATAAAATCTCTGGCTGCCGGGTATTGTATTGAACCCTGGACAATAGAACATCTCCCGTCTGACGGAAGTGAGAGATTGATGCCTGGGAAATCACCTCTCAGTCCGGTGCGGAATACCTATGTTACAGGTATTGGCAAAGGTGATGCCATGTGGTGATACGGCCTGATGCCTATGCACCATCGACTTAAGTTATCAGCGTATTCAATAGACCATCATCATCATCATGTGTCATCTTCATATCTGAAGGTTGACGGTCATGAGTTGTTTCCACTTCGTTCTGTCTTCAGCAATCCTTTTTAGTCTTCCGTAGTTCTTTTCCTGTATTTGTTCATTGACATTGGTTCCTCGTAAAAAGTTTATAATTATATTTGTTAAGTTGTTCAATAGACCATTTAGATTTTATCAATAACGGTTCTGACCCGAATGTGGTTGTTGACAGTTTCTGTAGTCGCAGGAATTTGCTGATAAATACCATTTCCGGTCTTTCGCTTTAAAACCAGTACTGCATCTAGTCTTTGAATTTTTATGTGGTTTGCAGAATATGTTTGTCTTATCTCTTAAATAATTTAATGACATTTGATTCATTAAGAACAATTTTATGGGTTTAAAGTATTAATCTCTGTTATTTATTAATTTAGTTTATCCCGTTATCTGGACCCCAATAGAGGGAACCCCGTTTAAAATTTCATAGGGTTAGGTTAGGTCAGGGTTAGGTTAGGTGGTTAGGGTCAGGCTAGGTCAGGGTGACCAGGTTCCTGGGTTAAAGCCATTGCAGCCATTTCACTGGAGTCCGGATAACGGAAAGTACCAGGAAGTTGCACTGATCGAATATCTGCTGATTTGGGAACAATAATGCTGTTGATTGTGATGATAAGTCTCTTTCAAAGAAGGCTCGTGGTTCTAGTGACATTGTTTTCAGCAAGTCAATTGCAGTTGTCAAATGATTTGATAACTAGCCAGATTTGAGACAAGACAAAAATTATATGTAAAGTAATGTAACAAAATCAACATGTCCAGCAATAATAAAAGAATATAACCAGAACTATCTTGTCAACAGGATGTTTTGTATCAAAGCTCAAACTAAGAGATGGGCATGTTTGTAAATGGTAACAAGGGAATTTATTCATGACGTTCCACAACCATCTGAATTTTAGAAGCACCTCCCAAAAATGGTTGAGCAGAAATGGTTCCAGATGCAGCAACAATGGCTGCACCTGGAAAACTAGAATCCAGTGACTGGCTGTAAGATGTTCTATGTGTCACTGTGGACGAGACTGTTTTTTATTCTAACATATGTTGCAAATTTTAAACTGGTTAGTGCATTTTAAAATGACAAACAAGTCAATGACATTACACATTGTTTTATATTTTTTTATTTGCATTTCCACTACTGAGGACATGAATTAGTTCGGACCTGTAGTCCACTAGTGGACATTCAAAATTCACGAAATTTTCATCAAAAATTTTAAAACTCTTGACAGTTGTTTATTTGACCCAAATGTTAAGTATGTTTTGAATATTAAAGAAATTTGTGCGATATCAAAGTGTCGGGTCTCAGGAGGATAGACCATAGATTATGCAATAAGTTAATAACGCCTCTGACCCCGGAAACGAATACCATTTCCGGTCTTTCGAGCTGCTTGTTGTATGTGGTTTGGGTTTGTCTTATGTCTTAAATAATTTAATTTTGATTCATTAGAACAATTTCCCCGATTAATTTAGTTTATAAACCCCGTTAAAAATTTCTGGTTACGTTGCTGATTGGCTGTTGATTGTTAAAGTTAGTTTTCAGCAACAGACAAGAGCCACGTGGACTACTACGTGTTTTGTTGGCAGTAAATGTAACAATACTTACTGTTTATCAGGACGAAAGAGGATTACAATTGCTATTTATTTGCATTTGTAACTGGATATAAGAAATCAGAGTACTACTGATTGACCTGGGAGCTTGAAGCTTCTTTACCAGATTTCCTTAGGGTGGAACGTTTGTTGGCTTTATATTAACCCCTTAACCGTGTATTTAACTGTAACTTAATGTAAAATGGACGGATATATGCGGGATCCCCAGTTAAGGGGTTAAGACTGCATGGCTGGCAATGATGATCTAGTTACGGAAAGTGTTATGTCGATACATTTAGAGGCTGTTTCTGAGCTGGCCATGGAGTTTAGTTTAATACGGCTATCACTAATGCAAGTTATATGAATTGGTTGTAGAGACTAGGTTTTAATGGCAGATGAAAATTCTAACTGTCAAGGCATTAACTACGTCAGCCAACCTTACTGTTTTTTCCTCAGCATTATGGGCTATGAATGGCACAGTTCGGTTATAGGCACTGCAAAATTCTAGTCCTATTTTGACAGTATGCAAGCTAATAACCAGCCCTTCATTTACGCAAAATTACATCCAGACAATATTAGCATCTGCTGCTTAAAAGAGCTGTATTTTAAATACAACTGCAGAGCTGGCAATGATGATCTAGTTGCGGAAAGCATTATGTCGATACATTTAGAGGCTGTTTCTGAGCTGGCCACACTTCAAAAATCCAATTGTATTGTATAGAGATGCTTGGGCAACACTTATGTAAATGTTAAATTAACTGTTTGACTTAAATTATGCAGACCTAGTCTCTCAGGTACCCTGTTGTCAACTGCATGCATCTGGAGTTTGTTAGACTAACTACTTCATAAAAGATCTGGCATAAGAATTGTAATTAATCAGTCGTTACTTGATCTTAAAGTGTCACATGGCAATACATTGTTTATGTGATAAAATCAATGTAACAATATTAAAAGCTTTGAAATCAAACTCAGGTTTGTTAAACAAATTTGGGTTCAAGCCAGTTGCAACATTGAAACTAATAAATGGTTTACGAAATTCTGCTAATCACTTTTGACACTTTGTAGATAAGCAAAATATTGTGAATTTATATAGTGCTTTCAAAAGTAGTTCTGCAGTAGCGGCATGTTGTTAGGCACTTAATCTGCATTTAAAAGCTGTAGTAAAGGATCATGTAAATGGTAGATTTCCACATTGACATGTCTTATTATTGATGCACCCTATGTATATGGTTTGCAGATAAAACCAGTGGACACCAGAACCATGAATTGCTACAAGTGTGATAAACCTGGTCATTTTGCACGTGACTGCAAATCTGGTGGTGACGCTCCCAGGGGTGGTAGAGGTGGTGGGCGAGGTGGCAGCAGTGCTGGCAGATCAAGTATGTTGAACACCAGGATTTATTTATATTTTATTACTTTATTAAACAGCAATATGTGTATGATAAATAAAAAGTAATTGATAAATATTATAATTTTTGTGGTTGCCGTTTCTCTTGCTTTACACCTACAATTTCAAAAATGTACTGATCACTAACTTAGGATTTGGGGGTACAAGCAATTAAAACTATTTCAAAGACTGTAATCACATAGACAAAGCTCTCCAATATTTGAGCTGTATTTAATTTTTAGATGCTTGCTACAACTGCGGGAAATCTGGACACCTCTCACGCGACTGTACGGAAGCTCGATCTTCATCAGATTCAAGGACGTGCTATCACTGTAACCAAGAAGGTCACGTATCAAGAGATTGTCCGAACAAAGTAGAGACTCCTCGTCGTGACGATCGCAGATGCTTTAAATGCAACGAGGAGGGTCATTTGTCTCGCGACTGTCCCAATGCTGGTTCCAGTGAAAGACCGACCGAAAGACGCAACAATGCCTGCTTCAAGTAGGAAAAGTATTTTTGATTGAGTGAAATAGTTAAAATCAGATGTGTTGTGATAGGACGGTTGATGCAATGGTTGTGTGTTGGATGAGAGTAATTTCATTGAGTCAAAGTACTTCCTGAACTCGTGCCTAAAAGTCAGGTTAATATGAATGTGCTGATCTCTGTTTAAAGCCCTCAGCCAGGAGTACAATACCTTGGATATGGGGCCAATGTATCAAGCAATAGGTCTGTTTGACTTGCACAGCATTACCACTGCTGCTCATTTTGCCACTACCCTCTATTTTACTCTACCGATAGGGAATATATGTGGATTCTCCTTTCTGTTATTCATCAAATTCTTGCCTGAGGACAATTAGACTCACCTTCAACAGTGTACACGTATGTATGTATGTATGTATGTATGTATGTATGTATAATACATGTCTCTGGAATGAGCCTTTCCCTTTATATCATTATTACACAAATTATGAGTAATAATAAAAATTACTGGATGGATGCCTAAACAGTTCTGTATTTTGCTATTTGTTTTCTGTCCTTGTAGATGTGGTGAATCAGATCACATTGCTCGCAACTGCCCTCAGGGAGGTGACTCTGGTGCTGCTGCTGGTGGTGGTGGAGGGGAGCAGAAGGTGCTACAATTGCAATGAAGTTGGGCATCTTTCTCGCGATTGCACAGTCAATGTTTAGGCACAGATTGTGTGAGAGAATCTTTGGGTCACAGCGAAGGCCATTAATGAAAAGTTTCCTGTTAGAATTGTGATGTATCCCAAAATTACAATGTTTTTTTTAGATCTCCTGTACCTTGTTCACTCACAAGTGTTATATCAGATGTATTGTTTTGGCAAAGTTAAAAGACTATTTTTGTTTTGACGTGGTTTAGTGAAGTTTTTTTTGTGATCAAAGGTGTAGCGGGGATGAGAAGTGACAATTGACAGCTGGCTTATTTCAGCCACAGGTGACATTTCCTTTAATTTTACTTAAAACGGTGCCCGTTTTTGTGTTCAAAATCAAACCAGAAGGACTATTATGTAATTGTGCATTTGTTTCAGAAATAAGGGAAAATAAATATAATTTTTTTAGATTTATCGCTTACATGGCTAATCTGGCTAGCATTTACTTAAAATCTGCATTTTTGTTTAATTTTAGCATTGGAAGGAATAATAATTAAACGTGTTTCAATTCTACGACTTGGTAGTTAACAAGTTAGATTACGGTATATTTCACGATGCTAGTTTTGATGATAAATTTAAGTTCAAGTTTTAAATGACAGGTTCGGGCAATATATTTGTATAAATATTATGTGTGGACTTTCAACACTTTTATGTTTATTGAGAATTTATGTTTGAATTGACACTGCATTTGAAAGATGTTCATATCAGTATTATGGACACTGAGATTTAGAAATTTTTCATAGCAACAATTTTCAAACAGCTGTCATGTTATGAAATGACATTATGTTACCTGTAGATCATTTTTGTTTACTAGGTGCTGAATTTCCTTGCACAAGTCTTAATTAAGTCGCAGTTTTGTTGTTGAAATGTAAATTAAAGATGGGATCCCAGGAGATGTGTGTTTAGTTACACAACTCAAGTTTACAGTACTGAGAAAAATTTTCATAGCAGGTCCATGGCTCTGAAGCAGTCTCCCTTGTATGCCAGATTTCCATTGACAGATCTCTGGAATTCACCCGATTCTTTGCATTGTTAATTTGGGATACTACCAGTCGATGTCCTGAGTATTACAAATGGTGCTATAAAAGTCCATGATATCCCAAAGGGTGTTTAAATAAGATTTTGACAGAGCTAAAGCATACAGCACAATTAAAAGAATTTGTAACTAAAACTCAACATGTATTCATGACCAACAGTTTATTGAAGTGAACAAATCTGTCTAGAAAACCGAGGTTTTCTCTCCCACCAGACACACCGACGTGATCTGCCCAATTGTTCTGAAGTGACTTACTTATAAGCCGCCAGGGGCTGAAGGAGGAGGTGGTGGTGGAGGCACTGGAGGTGGTGCTCCAACCGGCCCCGATGGTAGCCCTGGAGGCACCGGTCCAGGAGGCATGTTCATCTGTAGAGGCATTGGCATCCTCGGCGCTCCAGGAAGAGAAGATGGTGGTGGAGGAATGTTGCCTGGCAACGGGGGCATACTCACTGGTGGCGGCGGCGCGATTCCCGAGCCGGGTGGCGCTATGGCACCTTGAGGAGGGGGTGGAGGCGGCGGAAATCGCGATGGAGCTGACGGAACCGACTGGGGTGGAGGAGGAAGACTCGCGGGCAGCTTCTGCGCTGGAACTGACAGAGTTGCTGCGGAGTAATGGGTAGCATCTTGACCTCCATCTTGTAAGCAAACTGCAGGAAAAACTGAAACAGACATAACCATACAAAACATCTAATTATGAAACACCTTTCATTTTCAAAACTCAAATTATCAAATCAAGTTATATCCATGTATACAATCATATCCTACAATATTGACAACTAATTTATTGTACTATATTCAGTTATTCACTCAATCTTTTTTGCACAGGCTACAGATTAATCTTACCTTTTATTTTTTTCTATTATGAAAGAAAATTAAACTATTTTGCATACATAGCATACTGTACATGGAAACTCTATAGCAGAGGTACTCAAACTTTGTTGAAGCTGGTCCACATCCAGTCTTCCATGAGTACCCCTGCTCTATGTGGCTCCAATGCAGGGTTGGAAGATCAGAGAAGGGGAAGAAATAGGCTGCAATTACTCCTGTGACAACTACAGCATTAAGTAATTAAGCCAATATTGAGGCCTGAAATTTCACAGACACAGAAAACTTGTGAGGGTCCACCTGTTGTTTGCCAGCTTGTGCTATGCTAAAGGAGTGCACCATGTAATCTTTTAGTAAAATTCCCATTACTTATTAATGTTCCAAAATACCATTTGCTGATTATATCTATTATCTACCAAACGCAACAATTTATTTAATAATTAATCGTACAATGGTACAACATAAATTAATAAGATTTTTGTGATGGTCCAATGCCTTATGGACCCTCACAACCACATTTTTTGAGGGTCCAGACCAATGTTCCCTCTAATTTTTTGTAGTACGTGCACATGAAATTTCTTGTGTGCAAAATTGTACATGGAAAGTCAACTTCTGTGCACTAAGTAGTACATGTATGATATGAAAGCAATGGAAACAATGTTCAAAAATTGTGTGCGCTCCATTTTTTCCTTTGTGCGCTTGCCTTGCTGTTTTGACTCTGTGTCAATTTATGGTCCTCCACAGAAAGAAATAGAGGAACATTGGTCCGGAGTCCGGACCCAAGGACACTCACGGAATAGATGCCACTGTCTCAGTCATTTAATTCAAGACAGAAAGGCTGGTCCAATAATGGTATTGGTCAAAGTAAAGTGTACATATAGACCTGCTTAGTGTCTTTGTTCCATTGAGTCCAGAATTTCTTGGGATCTTTATCTGTTTCACGACTTGGGACCTAAAATAAAATCAAAACTAGCTTGAATAACACCAAACCTTACTTTTATTCAGTAATACATATGAATTCCATGGAAGTTAATTAACCTCTTGTTATACTTATTAATATTCTCTGCCTAACCCTTAAACCACCGGAACCGAGTATAATCGGTTACATTGCATATAGTTACAAAATATTTGATGGTTTAAGGGTTAATCCAAGACAGTAAGAATTATAAATTCATTACAAAATTTAAATGACAAGTAGAAAGGAACAGAAAATTGCACCCAAAATCAGTGAAAATATTATTTTTTTAATCAGTGAACTGGCAGGAAATTTTGATACATAAAAGTAAATATTTTGGAAATCAACATTTTTGACTGAACAATTTCTTTAGACTTTGGAAGAAATAACAAAGGACAGAGAACTTTGGAGAGATGTCATGGAGAAGTCAATAGCTGGACACAGCTGGAGGATGAAAACCTGACTTGAATTTTTTTAGCTTTATATTTTAACCAAAAGAAACTTGATTTGATAAATTAGTTACCATAAAACCTTATGAACAACATATTCTAAAGATATATTATTGCCTAGAAAACTCAAGATTCTAATTATTCTTGGAAGTCAATGGAGCCATGAAATAGATAACTCTAAAATCGATAGCTAAACCAACACTTGCATTGCCACAACCAAAATAAAAATAGATGCCACTCATCATTCATCAACTATAAAATATCGTTGAAAAGGTCTGTCACAAGAAAATATCTCTACCTTGAAAGCTATGGTTTCGTAAGGCTCGGCAGCAAACAGCACGTACTGCCATCTCTTGTCGGGTGGCTCGATTTTCTGTTCATAGGCTGCCATGAACCTGTGTCGAGGTGCAATGCCGTCAACTATTTCTGGATAATCAATCTGAAAACAAAAACAAATGGTGATAAAATCTAAGTTTAGAGCAACTGCATGCTGTACATAAGCATAGAAGAGCGTTTTTAAGATGTCCTTTTCAATTACACACAACAAATATTGATAGAATTAATGTAGTGTGCCTATTGAAGTCAAAGTCCTTTAGTGTTTGAAGTCCTTTGCCTACCATCCCCCCTAGATCCACCCCCATCGATGTGACTGACCTTTCCTCCTTGACCTGGCTCCAATTCCGATTGTATTTGGTGCTCTATCCCGATGCCTAAGCATTATGATAGCGGCGCCATATAAGTTTATTGATTGACTGATTGATCTCAATCAGTTTTCACATCTCTTGTGCACCAGAATCTTATGCCCAGTGGAGTAAAACTGGTAATAAAATAATTTTCAAACACCGTCCAAACATCCAAAAATCCAACCAAATACCTGGAACAAGAGGCTCTGCTGACCGGTCTCCGGGTCTCTCTGCTTTGTCACCTTGTAACCGGGTCGACCGATCTTGACAAACCTCTTAATATCAACCCGCGGCTTCTCTGGAGCTGGTTGAGCAGGCGCTTCTTTTGCCTCTTTGGCAGCTCTCTGGGCACTACAGGCAACAGACACCCAGCAATAGAATATCCAACAATTATTGCCAAGACTTACATAAACAATGCTGTCCATGGTGGAGCTGTTCAACCACAGCTCATCATGTTCTGTCCAAATCCACTAACCCTTTCGACACGTAGGGCAAATATTTTGGCCACATAGCGTATTGGTTATACAGATTGCCGGGGCAAAAGGGTTAAATAAGGCACACACACAAACAAAAACCTAAATACATGTCTGTTCCGAAAATCATATTCTTTTCTTAATCATGTCTTTATGGTATTCCATTCATTTTGTTTTATTTTTTGTATGATTACTGGTTTTTAATTTCAGCGTATAGCTGCTGGACTCTGCAATGTGCCCTTGTTCCTGACATTTGGTTATATGGCACACAAGAAATTGTCATTTTAATAATAACAATAATAATAATATTATTATTGCAGTTTGAACATGATGGTCTGAACAGATGTTGCTAATCAAGTGTACACCTAAGTTTTAGCCACTGTGTGACAGTTGGCTGTGCAAATTGGTAATTGACATCCATTGCTTTCTGTTCTGAATTACACATTGAAGGTCATATCCAGAAAGGTCACTCCACACAGTGATGTTACTCTAACCAGTAACCATCATATATTTGGTCTGCCATGTTTTCTTGTGCCTTCTACTTGTCCTGTCATCACAGGTCATTCATTCCAAAGTATCTTCGCTGTTTCTCATTGCGTGACCAAAGTATTAAAATCTTTCAGTTTTAACTGGAAAATTAGCAACTAGATAATTCTGTAAAATTCTATAACAGAGTAAATCACAAATCAGTCAGAACACTAGAATGAAAGCATAAATTTGAAATTCCTCTCTTATTGGAAATGCTCTTTTGGGCCAACTGATTAGTAGAAAAAATACTTACTGCCCACACCCACAAATATGAATTTAATAAAAAAAATAAACAACTAAATTACACGAGTAACAAAATCATTCTAATAATTCCAATTGAAACAAATGAGCAACATAATAACTGCAAGTCTTCAATTAATTGATTGCCAAAAGTGCATTCCTTTATGTTTAAATCCAGCATAAAATCAGAAAGGTAAGACAAGCATCAAAGTGAAAAGACAAAAAGCATTATTGCATTCATCATTATTAAAAAACACGCAAAAACTTTTAGAAGTCCTTAATTAAATTGGCGAGACACAAAATCAAATTAACTAGACTTGGCTGTACCAAAAAGTCCATGATTATACTAAATATTACTCATGTATTATAAACACCTATTGAGAAATCTTGCAATGTTGCCAATGTGTATGAATAGGTCATTTTGAGTCATCTCAAAGCAAAAGACCATTTAAAACATACACATATGGCATCTCAATAATTTTCCTCCAATCCCAAGCAGATAAAATCATCACTACTCAAAAATCTGTCCCCTAAACTGGAGGACAACTGGAAAAAGACGGTTCACATCATAAGCAGCAACCAAAAATAATGATTCTGAATTTAAAATTAAACTCATAACTGAAGATTCTGCATTGAAAAATAATCCATAATTGACAGTTCTGTATTTAAAATAAACAGATACTTACAGATTGGCTTGATGCTTTTTGCCTTGGGTGTGTGCCAAGTAACTTCCCTGCAAAAAGTATGAACGTAATGAAGCAACATCACGTAGAATGCAAAAACCATATATCCCAACCCATAAATAGAAAATAATGTGACATCATTGCATAACCTCAACATGTGGCTCATTTTAAGTCTCCAAAAATTACACATAAAGACAAAAATAATTTAAGAAACTCATACTACCTCATTATTGTGTAGAGTTAGACAAAGCTTGCATTCATATGAGCCAAGGTGATTCTTCATAAAATATGGATCCTAAAATTCACAACAACAACAACATGTAAACAATGTGCAGTGAGAAGAAACTATTGCATCCCAAATTCAACATTTAAAAACTTCAACAACAAATTGAAAGAAATATAAAATATTATCCATCAAACAATTTCCACGACTTTAACAAAAAATCTAATAGCCTAATAAAACCATTATATTTATAAATCCAATGGTCTCTGTGCTTCTGGTAAATAATGTTAATAACAGTCAAATGATAATTATAATCACTGATATTCTAGTTTAGTATAATATTCACTCAAAAGGCTTCTCTGTCTAAACCATCCTGATGTACATCTTATAATGAACTTTGCCTAAGTGAAAAGCTCAAATAGATTGCTTAATTTTCATTTATATTTAATTTGTTTTAAACTGTTCTTTGATAATTAAGTTTCTGAATGGTTTTTTCTTGCTTATATTGTACTTTTTTGCCATTCTGTAATTACTATTATGATATGCTGATATTTACCAATTTGTAAATAATCAATCAATCAATCAATCAATCAATCAATGGACAGGCAGTGCTTCAAATATCACTATTCAGTTCTATTGACAGCTCTTGGTTGTTGCTGTTACTATGTAATATCAAAACTGACAAGTTCTCCTTAATGGACTGGTTAAAGTGCCAAAACCAAGATATTGGTCTTATGAGCTAATGGACTGGCCTGAAGTGCCAAAACCAAGATATTGGTCTTATGAGCATCTGTGACAGACAGCCAAACAATTGATATTTCAGTTTATTGGGGAAACAGGATCAATATGCATCCAAAGTCGCCATTCAGATATTTCAGTTTATTGGGGAAACCGGATCAATATGCATCCAAAGTCGCCATTCAGTCTAGCCTTAAAGATCAATAATTTATTATTTAATTGCTAGGGGGTACATCTTCTGTCTAGCAGTCGCGTCCTTCTGGCCATCCCCCCTCTGTCCAGGACAGCGAAACTTGGTGAGAGATGTGTCATGTGAGGGAACCCTTTTTTCGTTGACGTGTCAATGTGGCTCCAGTTTTCTCGTGAAGGACCATTTCTAAAGGACTCAGCACCGGATTTCTTCACAGCAGCAAGATCCTTCTATCATCCGAGTGGATTTTTAACATCGCCAACATCTGACCTTCATTGACATGTCAGCGCTGTCAACGCGCTTTAGAGTTTGGTTTTTAACGATGTTACAGCGCTTTATAAATTGTCCTAATAATAATACTAACCCCATACTATGGAATGCGTTACCAGAGGAAGTGACTAAAGCGACCTCTGCCTAACTGTTTGCAAATAAACTAAAGACGCACTTATTCAATATCTCCTATAAGTGCCCCCTATAAAGTGCTCTTGACTTTGGCCTTTTCCAAGCTTATTGCACTATATAAATTGTACAAAAATAAAATAAAATGTAGCAAGCAGACAGATGAGATGTGAAAAATGATGTAGAAAACCTTTGTTATGTCAATGGTTTCCAGCGCCAACTGCCGAAGCCTCTCACGTCGGTCTCTGTTAGCATCTGACGCTGAAGCAACTCCACCGACGCCAGTTTTTCCTCCAGGACGATGTTGGAAATCCATGGCCGCTGTTCACACTCAAAACCTAAAATATATAAAGAGAAACTGTGTCACAAAAAATTGACGGGTGACATTTCGTGAGTAAATTTTAGTCCATTGATTTTTATTTCAAAACAGTTCTAAGTAGTTACATATAAGATTTTGACATGAGTTTCAGTTTTGACATCTTTATATTCTTTCTCATAAATTCTCCACAATTTCCATAAAAGAAAAACAGAATAACTTATATAAAAGCCTAAATACTTGTCTAATAATAACATAGTGGGAGATCTGTCTCTCTCAACAATACAAGATTAAAGATCAACGCAGTAATGCTCGGAATAACTGTAAGAGATGAAATTTGAGCATGACAAAGAAAAGGTGACTGGAAGATATAAATGAGTGCAATGGGGCTTATATATTCAAAGCACAAGAAATAATATAGCAACAGGAGTTTTCACATTCAATACGATTAAGAATTTTTCCTTTGATCCTACTCCTCAAACCACACTCTACAAAGCATTCTGCCAACATAAAGGCCAATCACATTTAGTTAATTAATAATAACAAAGAAAAGTAGAATCCTCAAGATCAAATATCATGCCATGCATCAGTTTTCAGGGTTCTTCTTCTTTTTCTTTCCTTCCATCATTCCCTTTTGGGTTGGATGATGGGTCTGAATGAGTTGCTTCCACTTCTGTCTGTCTCTTGCTGCTCTGGTCATTTGGATGAAGTTCATTTGCATTTCTTCTGCATCCTCTTTTCAGTTTTCTATCCATGATTTTCTTGGTCTTCCTTTTCTCCATTTCCCTTTCAGTTTTCAGGGTCACAATAGAGCAAATCAGCCTGTGGATGAATCAAATAGCAAGCAGCTGGTCTTTTCACACCCGATGGCTTTCCACTTCTTCCTCCACTTGGAAAATTTTCCCACTGCATTATTTACTGGTAATGTTAATCTCTAGTACACAACTACTGTTTCGACATTAAATGACTCCGTGACATGCATAAGTTGGAATACAACAGCAAAGGTGAAACCACCAGGCTAGGGACAAAATATCAGCTAATTGTGGGTAGTCGATACCCACATGTAAACAGGAAGTAATACAAAAGTAGTCCGTTCGTACTGAAAGAAGTCTCAACAACGACTGCTCCATAGGGATCTTGAGAGGCATATTATGCTAACCGACTTCATACAGTGCCAATATTTTCACGATATAAGGTCACGAGAATTTAAGATGTTTATTTTTTCACAGTTTGGCAAACTGAAAATCTATGATATGTGCTACGATGCACGGACTGATAAAATGGTACTTCGGTTTGTTCGGTTAGAGCGTGGATTTCTACTTCCTGTTTATATGCGGGTATCGACCGTCCACAATTACCACAAGACCTTAGTAGTGAGCGGCAAAGGAGTCATCATCCCTTTTAAAGCCTAGACGGAGCGCTAGATTCATGATCTGAAACTAATATATGAACTCATAAAAAATATGCATCTTCATAGCACCAGTTCTAATACTCAAGGGTATCAATCGATGGCACTATAAATCCATTCATAAAAGAACAGGTCATTTTGAAGATCAATAAATGGGAAACAAGAAGACAGTCTAGGCGGTAATGCTAATTTATGAGAGGTATCTTAAGCCTAGATCTGAAACTAATCAATGTATTGGGCGATCTGACAGCCATGGAAACAGAGTTCCAGTTTTTGGGCCAGAAATGAAGAAAACCCTCACCAATTTAAGTGTTGGTTCTATCCTATAATAGATATACCCTATCTTTTTGCTCGGGTGGAAGATCCCGTTGCGGGGCGCTCCCCCAAATGCCTTAGTCGGGTCTGACCAAGTTGGCCTGTAGAATTAATGGTGCCCCCTCCGCCAGTGCCGTCTAGCCCCAGTACCCCGGCGCTGCTTTAGGACACGCGGTTCTGTTCACACAAAATAATTTAACTAGTATTTAACTGAATTTTAAACGCAAAAATGTTTAAATGCATCGGTAATCTACCGTTAATCCGTCCCTCGAACGCAGAATAATTAATCGTATTAAAATAATTAATTACAGAGTAAACAACGATCACTGTACGATTCTCTATCGACGACCGGAAGAACGCCAGAGTAAAAGCATCAGCATCACAACAAGAGACCCTCACCATGCAGGACAGATTTAATCCAATCTTAAACTTCTAAAGCGCCATTTCTTGTGGCATAGATAAAAATTATAAACCCATATGATCAATGCCTCCTCGAGGTTATCAATCGACGGTGCCTCAAGTCGATCCGTAAAAGACCAAGTCATTCAATAGATCAGTTTGAGAAAAAACAGTGAAAGATTATGGAGGATATGCTAATTGAAAGACGTGATGCAAGCCTAGATCTGAAAATGCTCAATTTATAGTTTTAGTTGTATTACAGCTCGTGGCTGCTCTACAATGAATTAAAATTACTGGTAGTATTTAAGGTATGCACCATACTTCACTAGAAAATTATTCAAATTTCTACAGCTGGGAAACACACCAGGGGGTGACACCCCTAGTCTGACTAAATGCCAGTAAATGGTATGTGCATTTGTTGCCCATTACAGCAGCCACAAATGGGGTGGACCGGGAGTTTGGGCCCCTCTCTACTCAGGCCAAGAATAGTTGCTAGAATCTTACAGAAATGAAAAGAAAATGTTATTTCCACATAGCTGTCATACTTTCCAAAATTGTTCCAATGCTCAAGACCCCCACTGGAGAGCTAATGACGACCCCTCAACCCCCCAGTCTGATCAGTCCAAAGTATGCCTGTATAAATGATGGACAGTGGAGTGCAGAGTGGTGGGCGCCCGGGACCAATTCGAAAAAAATGCTTAACGAGCAAAAAACAGGTCACCAAGTCAATTTTGGCACCCCCCCATAGGGTTGGCGCCGGGGCCACCGTCCCACAGGCCCCCTTCTGCACGCTACTGGTGATTGAACCATGGCTATGCCACTGCTAAAGACAATGACTTTCAAATTTGGATATTGCCATATTTAATTTGGATACTGCCATATTGAACACAATAACCGAATGACTTAACAGAATATCATCTGCATAAGCTAAACAACCAACATACACAACATACAGTCCTTCGATATTACAGTCATAATGTGAAAAAATACTGAAAGTTATCAAAACCAATAATAAGCACAAACTGATTAAGGTGGCATATTGTACAAAGTATAGGACAATTAGTAAAACATAAAATGAAAAGTGTGTTTTTCGTGATTTCTTCGGTGGGGTAATAAACATATGGCGTTCAGTCATAGTCATTATTATTATTATTATTTAAGACAATTTATATAGCGCAGTAACATAACTGGAGCTAAAGTCAAGAGCGCTTTACAAAGGAGTCACTTAGTTGTTGCCTCGGAATTTGAAGCCTGGCAGTAATGAGGTCACACGACCTGTAAGCCATTCAGGCAGTGACAGTGGTCAGGTCTTCTTTCCAATGAAATGTGATTGGGTTTCCCATGTGCCATTCCGCCGAAGAAGTAGTGCATCGTAAAATAAGATGTTCCAATGAAAAACTCTTCATATAATTGTTTCAAAGTATCAAAAAACTTGAAAGATGATTATTTGAAAGTAAAACTGATCGTGTATGAGATAACAAATATGAAAAACGTATCGTCTTGTGCACCGTGGCATAACCCAGGTGAAAATCAGAAATTTCACCAAGTTCACAAATTTAAATGGAATAAATTCACCAATAGGAAGTCCTTCACAAAGCACAGACAAAGCAACAAGAACACCAGCATGAATGTCGCCACACCCACCGAAGAAACACGAAAAATGAACTAAAATTTTCTAATCTGGCAGCCACAGACAACATATATTGATACCTATATGCAACAAGCCGTTATTTTGTTATTTGCACAAATAATAACTGCATGTTAACCAGATAAGGACACAAAGTCATTGACAAATTGTACAGCAGACTAGAACTTCAGGATAATGTTGGCACAATGGTTGCACAACTATACAACAGAACTTTATGATCCAACACAGTTAATATACATCTGCAAAATATCAATACAGTATCTGTTTAATACATGTATTTCAATTAAAATGCTTTGGCTGTGGCCAAATGCTGCAACCAACAATGTCATCATCATAACTGCTGTCTGCCAACTCATTAGTGTCAATAGCTAGTCAGAAAACATATACAGACCTTTCTGTACAATGTTAGTTTTCTTCCTTCTGCAATTGTCAGTTTTTTCCTTTCAGATCTTCTTTTATGTTGTCTACCCATTTATTTCTGGGCCTGCTTCTTCCTTTTTACCTTCCTTGTATGTGTAGTGCTTTTTGGGACGTCTCAAGTCTTCCTTCCTATTTACATGTCCATACCACATTAGCCTCTTTTTCAGATTTTGCCCATGATGGCATTCTTTAGCCCAATACACTGTCATATATCTTCATTTCAGTGCACAAAGCAAATAAAATATGCAAAATGAATTGCAAATATAAATGATAAGAGAATTATAGAAAAGAAAACAATACATAATTCACAAGGCACCCTACATAGCCCCAGATATTTCAGTAAAACTAATCAAGACGTCTGCAATTTGAAAAAAGGGGACACGATACAATACATTTCAAAAATTCATCAATTAAAAATTGATATTATCTGGCTTAATTAAAACAATTAAATCAATAAACTATGACTAATTTTACAATCCAATTTTACCAAGATGTTTACCGGTAATTAATTTCAGCAAACATTGTAAATTTTCAAAACCGACCTTAGAGAATTTCAGTTTTAAGTAGAGGTATAAATGCAAAACAAGGCTGAAGAAACTGTAAACACAAAAATTACTTCAACAAAATAAGCAATTACATAGTACATTATCAGCAAGAACTTTAAAAAACAAATTAGAACACAATGATGATAACACAGAGTAAAACAAAGAAACAAATCAAAACATAGCATTAAAATTTCAAAAGAAAACTTAAAACTATAGTAAACTTCGTGACAATGTATGACATCTTCAATCAACATTCTGTAAAAATTTGAAGCAAATACTTCTGCTTCAATGACACGAAACTGTCTTACGCAATTGTCATGGCAGAAACAGCAGCTGTCAACCCTTCCGCAATGATGACTTCTTCTTGACATTCCACGACAACACCTTCATCAGAGTCATAATCAGCCAAACCAAACAGTCCTTCGTCGATGAGACCCTGATAGAACAGAGGACCCAGTATTCCCGTTTCTAGGTAATGTTTGCGGCCATACAGGTCAACGTCAAGGACACCATGAGACAAAATGTTCTTCACGATCGCAACAAGAGCCTGGTTGGCGAACAGACGAGTCAGTTTCTGGACGACGTCGGCAACGTGTGCCTCGTCGTTCGACAGAACGTCAAGTCCGTTAAGCCGACACCGCCAGCACTGAGCCGGCAGCGCCAGGTGGTCTGCAGGGATGGCACGTAGGTTCTCCGCAGACAGAAAGTCGGACGAACCGTAGTCGACAAAACGCACCCCGACTTCAGTTTCACCTTTGACCTCGATTATTTCGGCTCGGTACCAGCATTTGTCGGACGAGTACTGCGCAACACACGCAGTTCCTGAATGTATCGCCGTTTCATTCAATCGCTCGAATGTTGCAACGCTGTTGGAATATTCCACCGACAGTGCCGCGAGTCTTTTTAAATCGTTATTGATGACTCGAGAAGTTTCTGAATCCGTATTTTCCATCAACACGTGCTGTATGTAAAGCACATTCGGGCGTTCTATTTCCGTGACTATCACATGAAGGAGGTCACCGACTGCAGGTAGTGTCATCTGGTGATACGGAGATGGAACGATTCGATCAGCAAGACGCCTGGAAAAAGAGCGCACTCGCGAATTGCCACCACTGGCAACTGAATTTTCCGCCAAGTCTTCATCATTCGCAAATCTGTCTTCCTTCACCATGCTGGCAAGATCCCGTCCATCAGGCAACTGCAGATCAACCAAAGGCCTTGAACGAACAGCGTCTCTTGCTCTCACCGATACTTTACATGCTTTATTATACAAAAGTGCGTTGAAGTAACATATGGTGTCCGGTGACCATTTGCCACTTGGTGATGTTGGATGTACGTTGTACAAACAGCAAGAAAGACATTGAATTGGAATCGAAAGGAAGGTCTGATCCATCATCCGTAGCCGCTCCTTGCGAACTACCTCCCTGTTTCCATAGTCGACGTATTGAACTTCAATCCCCGATTCGCGGAAGCCCACTATCCGTGCCCGATAGAACATGTTGTCCTCTGTAAACTGGGAGGCGACCGGCTGGCCGAGAGTCCAGACGTGAGAACTGGCCTCGGGCATCGTGCAGTGATAGCGGGCGTGGACTCTGTCCATCAGGGTGCCCAGAGAGGTAAGGTCTGCCTTTGCCTTTGCCTGCTGCCCATAAATGCAAAACTCATCGTCAACAGATGTAACGACCAGCGAGAAAGTCTCTGAGTTTGGATATTCGGGCGGCTGGTAGTCTGCCCTAGACGGGGTCCAATCGGACAGATAACTCTTGCCAATATCAAGTGAGCTGCTGACATCCAATCCCTCTGATTCCAAAACAGCCTGCTTTTCCTCGAGACCATTGATTCTATCACATATATTGTTACTGATGTCTTCATCACTACAACCAGCATCGAAATGCTCCACCATTGAGCCAGGTGGCATTGCATGTCCACTTTCAATCAGCCAATCAGTAAGACTGACATAAACAGAATAGTCAGGCTTTAAAGCAGTCCCCTTAACTGTCTCCAGGAATAAAATATCAACCGGCAGCGAGCCTTCGGCCGTGAAATCCTTAATGTCAACATGGCACACTTTGTCCGTAAGCATCGCTTGCAGAATCTCACAAGTATCCGAAGACCACTTGCGGCTTTTATCCGATGGCACCAAATCAACAAGATGACAGCATATGCTATACCAAGGATCCCTCATAAATCTGGCATCTACGCCTTGCAAGTTGCTTCTGTGCAAAAGTCTCGATACCCATAATCCCGACATAGCACTTCCACTCTATCTTCATCGGCGCCGATGATTTTGGCTCTGTACCAGCATCCGTCAGCAGAGTATTGTGCCACGCATTCATTCCCAATTTCCCAAACTCTGGAAGCATCCGGATGGCTGTGCTGATATTCAGCATTCAGTTCTTGCATAAGGCCAGTCAGACGATTCAGATTCTTGGTGGCTGCAACCTGAATGTAGAATTCATCCGGTGTGACGAAATGGCTGATACGGACTTGTTGGCTGTTGGAGGCAGACGGGGTCGAAGCTCGCCGAAGCTTCGGCAAATTATGAAGTTCGGTGACAAAACGTGGGCGAACATCCTCAACTTTACTGGAAGCAAGATCAGGCGGCAGCTTTGAAATTCTGCTTTCCTTCTGTCCCGATACTTTCATGTTCAATTCATCATGCAGAGACGTACTGGAAGATGACATCAGGCAATCATGAGTGCTGTCCAAGGGTCCTGCTCTTTTGACAGAAGCAACGGCCAAACCACTCGATATTAAGAGGAAGTTCAAGAGACTCTCAGAAGAAAATTCAGGATCTTTGCTCAAATATACAGACAGCACTGGTCCACTAGAAGCCTCCTTAATATTCATGAACACAGCCTGAGTAGCAATACTGCTTAGGACTGAGGAAGCAGATTCATCGGATGAACCTCCGATTAAATCCACATCAGCCAAAGTGCACCTGATCGCCTGAGTCGGTAAAACAACGAATCTATCAGGAAGTTTCTTCATTTCTATGACGTTCACAATTTCCGTCCCACCAAAATCAACATTGAAGACTTTAACGCGACCTCCGCCTAGCAATTCGGTCACTTCTGACCGACACCACTGGCCTTGCTTCCTAAACTTCACCAAGCACGAAGTCCCGACAAATGGCAGAAACAAGCGCAACGTGCTAGACGCATCATCTTCACAGGCGTCCTGTATCTCGGCCATCATCTCAATGAAATAAGAGAACTCCTTTTGTTGAACCTGAACATAGAAGAGATGAGGCGAAAAGACTTCTGTTACGACAACAGGAATAACCCTACCGCCTTCGGGTATAATTGGTTTGATATACCTCGATGGCAAACATTTCTCACGATTAGGTAGGATGGCCTCAGGATTTACATACGTGGCAAGCTCTTGGAAAACCAAAGCGTCGCTCACGTACACCAACTGGTCATCTGAAACACCCTCCTTAAGGGGCCAGCTGAGCCTTATGTGATACATATTTGAGAACTGAGTTGAAATTCGCATCATCATTGGGACATTGCTAACCAAGTGCTGGAACATCTTTGTGGCCTCAGCCGACCATTCATCACCGCCCATCGGCTTAACATCGGCCAGACAGCACAAACATGCCAGCTGTGGTATTTTGAGAAAGTTAGGACGCACTGCCTCAACTCTGCCAAGCGCAACAATGTCATCTCGGCCATAGTCAATAGAACGGACCCCAAGAAAAACACATCCATCGCCGATATCACTTCTGCCTGTAACTTCAGCACGATACCAAACGTCATCTCGAAACTTGGCAAAAACCAGATCTCCTTCTTTAAAACCCTTTGTCATTAGCTTTTCGCATGGCTTGCAGTTACCATTACAGTAATCTTGAATGTCCTGGGACAGTCGTCCAAGCTTCTCCAGGTCCTTACTCAAGTGAACCCAAAATAAACCCGGGTGAGAAACATGACTGACCATCACCGACTCCATGCGGCCGCTGAAGCTCAAGCTCTGGCCACTGGAATCTAGAGAACCAAAGCCGTTTGACGACACAACGCCATTTCTCCAAGACTGTGAGACATCGTTGGCGCGTGGCAACTTTTTAAAGCCTGGTGGTACTGATTTTGTGCAACCAGTTGATGATGAACGTGACGAAACATGATTCTCAGCAGTAGTCCCATTGAAATCGGAAACAGAGGCTTTAGCAGACGTGTGACAAGATGACCCTGATGAAGAAGACTCACTAGAGCTTCTCGTCACAGAGCTCAATTGAAAACAGCTGCCGGATTTACTGTTGTCAGATGGCTTAGGCCACAAATGTAAATCACTATTCACAATGTGTACTGCGGAAAAACTTTTCAAGTCCAGAGAAGAGTGTTCAAGGGGAAAAGAAGTTGCAGGCATATCATAAGAAACTGGAGCAGAAGGAAAGTCAATCACTCGTTTAACAGGAGGAGGAGATAAAGAACACTGATTCCTATTAGTAAAAGGAACCACTATAGGTAAATCTGATTGAATGTTTTCTACCTTGGATGCCAAGATAGTTTGGTTACTATTTTCCATGACCTGACAGGGAAGATTCTCAGAATTTGGCAAATTCTGTCGTTCTGTTACAATGTCACCATGCATTGTCAAAAGGTCATGTAACTTAGAAGAATCAAGATTAATCTGAACAAGGTCCAAACTATCAGCAGCAACAATTTCTTCATCTTGCAACGCATCCTTGAGTTGCTGAAGTAAGTCAGCATGGAAAACCACCTGACTTCTTTCAAGACCACCCACCTCTGCCACAATCGTCTCAATTTCTGTTTTTCTAGCGGCAGTCTTCGAATGCAACTCCTTCAGCGTCCGAAGCCGATTTTCAGAAGCAATGTGAACATCACGTTCCAGTTTCTCATGGCGCGATCTCAGCAAAGCAGATATATTTTCAAAGTGTTCTTTTAACTCGTTAACCAACCGATTCTCGTGAGAGTGGCTACTTAAAATCAACGAGCTCGTTGAATCCAGCAGATCATTGTAGCTCTGCAGCAACGTACTGGCCTCTTCCGAAAGACGCGTCGCATCGTCCATGAGTCTCTGAGCCGCCTCTTCCAACAGATAAACGTCGTGGCTCTTGTGTTCTCCCATCACAACGCAGTGCGAACACACGGGGGTCCGATCCTGGGCGCAGTAGTACTCCACCGCTCGGTCGACGTGCCGATCGCATTTCCTCGACAGATCCTTCGGTCCCAGGAGCTCATATTCGTGCTTCCTCATGTACTTTGACGCCCTGTGGACCTCCTCGAAGCAACTAAGGCACAGCAGGCACTCACACTTGACACAGCGGCACGCGGCAGGGGCGGTCAGACATTCGGCACACGGTGACCATGCCGCACGTCCGTGGCCGCCGCTCGGAGCCCCTTCCGACAACTTTGCGGTCGAGGAAAAGCCGGGCGGAGGTTTAAGAGTCCCAGTCGAAGCCATCGAAACCTTTAGAATTCAATTAAAAACAAATTAAATCAATGTAATTCAAGTTTTAAAACTTCTCCAAATACCATTCAACGACTACCGATACCTATAAGACCTTATATTTATATAGCGCTGTGTTTGGAGAAGGATGCAACAAATTTGTCTTTTTAGATAATAATCGAAGATTTTCAGATCAATTTGCTGTATTTCAAACATGCTGACAGATTTTCGAAGTTATCTAGAAGATCTAAAGTCGATGCGTCGCCTTTTCATTATACGACATTTTGAAGTTGACAACGATGAGGTGAATTTCTACGCTACTTGCAAAGTTTTGTAGTTTCATGAGCACTCGCTAGGCTTCCCGCACCTTCCGGTCCAAGATCGGCGCCAGTTCTGGGGCCCTGAGAACAGGTCAACACTAGCGGAGAAATTCTTACAGAAACCAGAGGCGTAGCCAGGAATTTGATTTGGGAGGGTATAAATATTTTGGGTGGGTATAAATCTTAACTATAAACCCCATAAGCCATATAAACCACTTATAGCCACATGTAAATCACATAAAAAACTTTAAGGTAGACTGATTTGGAGGGTATATATACCGATATACCCCTCCGTAGCTACGCCCCTGACAGAAACACTAAGAAAATGTCATCCATTGATTGGTAAGGTTATTGTTGAATAATTGTCCTATAGTTTCCAACTTTTTCGAAAGTTTAATGTATCTGGCATTACCTTAAATTGGGGCGACAGGGGCTTTACCTCAGACTCTTTTGGGAGAAGGAATTGCCTTGAAGACATTTTGCATTTGAGGTTTTGTCTTTATGCAGTCATATGATCTGAAAAATATGCACAAAATCTCAAGATTTTAACCCAATATTAGTATATTACTATCATCCAGTCTTACAAGAGATTTAATCCCAAAATCGCTATGGAACAGATTAAATAATAATTATTGTTTGTTTCCATTCAAGTTTTTCCGATTCAATTTATATTTCGAACCAAACAATCCAAACTCTGTTTTAGCGCACTTTTTTGACTGATTCATCATTCCGTGATGCCAAACTTCTTCTATAGCGCCTGTTCAATCCAGTCTTACATCGATCCCAATCGCTATCGCAAACAATCCAAACATAGTCCTCCGCAAACTTCTTCTATAGCGCCTCAACTGCGACAACAATCCATATTGACACAACGCCATTGTACAGGCTCATTGAAGATTCAGCCCCATTTTTACAACTTATTAATTTCTATAAATGATCGATTTAATTAAAGCACCAACGCCGACCTCTTACCGCTATCATCCAGTCTCGCGTCGATCCCATTGTCTGACGCTAACATAGCCGTAGTTAACCACACATTCTTTAAAATGAATCTGTCCATTTTTACAATGTTTTCATAATATGCCCTTCCCGAACGAAATACAGAAGCATATATATATATATATATATATATATATATATATATATATATATATATATATATATATATATAAAATATATATATACAGTGCTTTTTTTTGTAAAAAATAGGTGCTGGTACTCACGGTGGATTGCATAACTTTTCCATTACGATTATGTGGTCTGTGGCTAGAATTTTAACATAGAAGCGATTTTGGAAGCATAATGATGCATATCATTTATTAAGTATTTAAAGTTTTTAGCTAAATCACAACTGCAAAGTCACAAGAAAAAATTTTTTCACACCTTGAAAAAGGTTCCGGTACGCCGTACCGGCGCGTACCGTCACAAAAAAGCCCTGTATGTATATATATATATATATATATATATATATATATATATATATATATATATAGAAAGATTGCTATCGCTTCGCTCGCAGTGCAGGATAATTAAAACCCAATCATTGAATTATGCTGCTGAACAACGTTTCAATGACGTACATTTCTGACGCTGCAACGTGTGCTTTTCGTCAAATCGGGAGTTGCATATCATGACGCTTATTCAAACGCTTCGCGTGGCTGTTCGCTTCGCGTCGCCGTTCGCTTCGCGTCGCATTTTTCGCGAAGCCTAAGATTCCAGAACGACCAATCAGAACGCTCACCCAGCCAACCAATCAGAACGCTTGAAGGTAACGAATGAGAACGTCACACAGCCAACCAAGATGGGCTCACACAGCCAACCAATGAGAACGCTTGAAGGTATCAGACATACAGAGCAAGGATCTTAATATTATACTAACAAATGATCGCTTGCTCGCACTCGCTTCTCTCTTCGCTCGCAGTGCAGGCTCGCTTCGTTCGAGGCAACGAATATTCCAACAAACAAATTAAAGATAAACTGCTTACACAAATCGGGCCTAAATGTACTCTATAAAATTAGCCTTAAGCGAAGCGTAACCGCGTCTTTCTACGTTTATAACCGCTGAGATATAGGTGCTATATAAGCTCCTATTCACCATTCGGCGCTGCACAAACATGCATTTAATTTAACTAATAATCGATGAATAATTAATTCCTTTGCAAGAAACCCGGGGATAAAAATTTCAGGAATCGATATAATTTAAAGTTTAAAGTACTAAACGGAACATTTGAAACTCATAATGCTAATCCATAGGGCATGACGTTGCAATTTGTGTCAGATTGCGGTAGATTTCCGTGGCTATGCAAAATCTCAAAATGCTAATCTATAGGCATGACGTTGCACATTTGCGTCAGATTGCGGTAGATTTCGTAGCTATGCAAAAATCTCATAATGCTAATCTATAGGGCATGGCGTTGCACATTTGCGTCAGATTGCGGTAGACGTGGCTATGATAATGCTTATAGGGCATGACGTTGCGTTCCCAGCGGTAGATTTCCGTAGGTAGCAAAAATCTCATAATGCTAATCTATAGGGGCATGGCGTTGCACATTTGCGTCAGATTGCGGTAGATTTTAGCTATGCAAAAATCTCAAAATGCTAATCTATTGATGTTGCAGGATGGTTGGTTGGGAGATGGATGGGGAGAGGGGTGGAAGAGGGATGGGAAGAGGTGGAAGGGGTTGGGGGGTTGGGAGGGAAGGGGGTTGGGAAGAGGGGTGGAGGAAGGGGTTGGGAGAGGGTTTGGGGGTTGGGATGGGAGGAAGAGGGTTTGGGGGTTGGGAGGAAGGGAAGGGTTGGGAGAGAGGGGGGTGGAAAGGGTGGGGAGGGAAGAGGGTGGGGAGGGAGGGGTTTGTTTGAGAGAGGGATGGGGAGAGGGAAAGGGAACGGGGGTTTTAAAAAATCCAATACCTATACGAAAATTAAGACGCTTGAACGCTCCGCTTCGCTCGCAGTGCAGGATAATACTAATCCAAACCTAATACCCAATCATTGAATTCATGCTGAACAACATTTCAATGATCGCCAAGAAGCCAAGCTCTGCGCCACGTAAAATTAGGCCTATGTATGTTAAAATCACGCAACTGTGGCCATTGTGACGCTGTACACGTATTTTTGTGTACGTTAAAATGTACGCTAAAATTGCTCAACTACCTCAGGCTGCGAACAATTGTTACCAATAGCAACGTCGTCGCACGCCCAGCCCTCTGACGCTGCAATGACTCGACTAAACCGGTTCTACGAACAATTGTTACCAATAGCAACGTCGTCTTCGAACATCGTCCACCAACGCATCGCGCGACGTAAGGACTAAACCGTCTACCAATAGTCAACGCTCGCCCACCAACGCAGCGGACTAAACGGCCTAAACCGTCTGCCAATAGTCAACCAATCAGAACGCTTGAAGGCAACAGACAAACTGGACAAACAGATAAGGATTTTAATATTATAAATATATATATATAGTGTTCAAATTTTCCCCTACAATTTCTTCGTCATGCAGTCACTCTGATTTTTAGCGTTCCCAGCGGTAGAAAAGCAGATTGCACACGCTGGTGGGAATTAGGCAGGATTCAAGTGGTGTTTGGGGTTATGAGCCAGAAGGGAAATCACTGCCAGGGAAAAAAAGACCGGAAAATTACAGAATAAAACCGCGGGAAGGATATATCGCAACCACCCAGCGCACACCGCGTGCCTGCCACCGCCGCCGCCACCGCCGCTGCCACCGATGTCACCGCTTGAGAAGGCAGCGGTGGTGGAAAGACAGGTAAAAGGCGACGGTGACGGTGGATGGGGCTGGATGCCACTGTCTTTGGCGGAGGCAGCTGCTGTCATCATCTCGAATGCTGCTCTTGTTGGATTCAACGCTTATCGGTGGCGTCTTCTAACTATATAACAGTTGTTGTTGTGCAGGCGACATTGGAGACGCAGTAGGCCTATATTGCCAAGTTCTTTTATTTGTAGATGCAAAGAGAAGCAGACGAATAATGAAAGTACAGTAACAAACCTGTTAGAGGACAAGAGGGCAAATAATGAGATTACACAGCAAGACCATTAAGTGAATGAACGGATGGGTGGAACATAGTGGTTCTCACACAGGACAGATCCTACTGAACCACTCTAAACCCTGTTATTATTATTATTATTATTATTATTATTATTATTATTATTACTACTATTATTATTATTATTATTATTATTATTATTATTATTAGGCTATTATTATTAGGCTATTATTTATTAGCTATTATTATTATTATTATTATTAGGCTATTAATATTATTATTATTATTATTATTATTATTATTATTATTATTATTATTATTATTATTATTATCATCATCATCATCATCCTCATCCTCATCATTATTATTAAGGCGGTCGGCCTTGTCTCTGGCCATGACGTTCGGCCGGCGGCCGGCGATGGTCGTTCTGGCGACCGTTGCCCTGATCGGCGTCGTGACGGTCGCTGACGGAGGATGTCTGGAGGAGACGACGCTCTGTTGCGAGGGGAAGAACAACACCTGTCGACGCGAGGGAGCGAGGATGACCAACGGGAACAGCTTCACGTGCTTCTGCGACGCCGCCTGCGACCAGCTGGGAGACTGCTGTCTCGATTACCTGAGGGCCTGTCAAGGTAGGAACACTGATGCTGTTAGATCGAGAAAAACGTCTGCTTGTGTTAAAAGTGAGACCCTAAAAGCCAAAATGACTGTGACATCTGGCGTCGATTTAATAAGACAAGAAATGAGATTAGGATCTCAGAAGGCGAACGTTTCTACCGGGGGCGGTTCCATGTTGGGGATGACTGGGGACAGGGGCGTGGCGACAGGGGTGGCGCATATCGGTATATATAGTATATACCCCCCCCCACACAAAAAATCAGACTACCCTAAAATTTTCAATGTGTTTTTAAGGTTTTCAAAGCTTTATACGTCCCCTCCAAATCACATTACACCCCCAAATCAAATTTCTGGCTACGCCCTTGACTGGGGATGCATACCACGCCGAGCTTTGCTTGCTTTTTCGGCAAGATTTATTTACATTATTTACCGGTCAAAACACGGTTAGTGATCCTTCTTTTGCCTGTCAATCTTTTTTCGGGATTTCGTTGCACCCCCTCCCCCACCAACTTCCTAAAAATTCATTGCATCCCCCTCACCAAGAATTCTTGGAACCGCCACTGGGTGCTGCTAAATGTTTATCGTGTGGTGACATTTCGTGACAAGTCGTGCGACATTTGAACTGGCATCCGATCGTTATACAGCGATTGATTTGCATGACACAGGCCCTACATAAATAAATACGTTTTAATATGCAAGAAGCTTAAAGCATTTCTGGTCTTTGAAAGTCATTTCCTCCACAGCCATGTTGATCCTTTGGATAAATGGCCCTATCTGACGGACCCCACCTTCTATAGTTTATAGCTATTTCAAACTTAGACTACACGCCTAGGAATAAGCAGCCATTGTTACTGCTTCGATAGCGCCATATATAAATCACGAGATTTTACTTACTTTTACTTATTTAAAACCATATTGAGTATAAACAGATAACAGAGGGTATTACTGGCACAATAGGGTTGGGTTGTAGATTTGATGGGTTGAGTTGGGTCCCAAAAATGAACCCATGGACCAGGGACGTAGCCAGGAATTTGATTTGGGAGGGTATAAATATTTTTGGTGGGTATGAATCTTAACTATAAACCACATAAACCATATAAACCACATAGAACCACATGTAAATCACATTAAAAACTTTAAGGTAGACTGATTTTGGGGGTATATATACCGATATACCCCCTCCGTCGCTACGCCCCTGCCATGGACATCTCTGTCTCAAGGTAGAAATACACGAGGCGTTATACTGCTTAGCGTTTATACAGCAAATCCCTTATTTAACTATATTATTATACTTGTCAGCACCTGTTCTGCCAGCGGTTGATTGCGTCGTGTCGGATGATTGGTCAGAGTGGAGTGCGTGTGACGTCAGCTGCGGAGAGGGACGTCGGAGCAGACGACAAGCGATGGTCAGGCAGGCGACAAACGGCGGCAAAGACTGCAACCAGACGATCGAAACTATGCCGTGCAGGTCACGACCCTGTCAAGCGCATGACGCGAAGAAGTGGAATGACGAAAGCGTTGCAGACGTTGATGACGATGCTGTTGGTTAGTAGTCAAGGGTAGATATGTCACTCTGCATGTACAAGTGTTATTATTATTGTTCCTTTCCCTCTGACTGATCGATCTGGAATGACCTGGTTTTTTGCGGATGGATTTGAAGTATCATCAATTGATACCCTTGGGTATTAGAACTGGTGCTATAGAAGTGCATTATTATTATTATTATTATTATTATTATTATTATTATTATTATTATTAGTAGTAGTAGTAGTAGTAGTAGTAGTAGTAGTAGTAGTAGTAGTAGTAGTAGTAGTAGTAGTAGTAGTAGTAGTAGTAGTAGTAGTAGTAGTAGTAGTAGTAGTAGTAGTAGTAGTAGTAGTAGTAGTAGTAGTAGTAGTAGTAGTAGTAGTAGTAGTAGTAGTAGTATTGATATTTCAGGGGTGCATCCAGGAATTCAGTTTGAGCACATCATAGGCCTAGAACAGTTCGCATCAGCAAATTAAGCAAGAAAAGTGCATCTGTAGTTTTAATCTTGTGTCAATAAAATATCACGATTTGTCAATTAAAGATTTGTTAACCCGCTGATTTAATTTTCTGAACCCCTTGCCATGGGCGTCAAAGTGTCAACTACCCTGGGTACGCCTCTGATGGTTTCCTTTTAGTGTTTCGTCCAGGCGTCGAATAGTTGCTGTTGGTTCTTGAAGCATGTACTTGAGTTTCCTTCTCAGCAGCCTTGCATTACGTCTTTTAGCAGAGTAATCCGTGAAATGTATTTGCATTAAAATGGCGTTAGAAGAAGCCGCTTATTCCGCCCGTTTCCAGATGTTAGGTGCACTCATAGCGATTCTCATCCCTGTTTATACCATGATGATTTCACCAGCTTATTACCAGTCGATGGTTGGTTGGGTGAGTGGGGGAGGGCAGGCTGGCAGCTGGCTTGGCTTACCTATAAATGGAGAACTCAGTCCAATGGTAGAACTGCATGGAAAACACACGGAAAAATATAACGAGATAGACAAAAACAAGTAAACAAGTAATAAACGGTGGGTTTGGAGACTACGAAGGATAGATACAGAGAGAGAGAGAGAGAGAGAGAGAGAGAGAGAGAGAGAGAGAGAGAGAGAGAGAGACAGAGACAGAGACAGAGACAGAGACAGAGACAGAGACAGAGACAGAGACAGAGACAGAGACAGAGAGACAGAGACAGAGAGAGAGACAGAGACAGAGAGAGAGAGAGAGACAGAGAGAGAGACAGACAGACAGACAGACAGACAGACAGACAGACAGACAGATGATTAGCACAGTGGTTGATCATTGCAGGAGTAGCGAAGATAATTCCAGTCGGTCTTTCCATCTCCTCCTCTTCCTCCTCCTCTTCCTCCTCCTCTTCCTCCTCCTCACTCTCCTCCTCTGCTCTCCTTCATCCGAATAAAATTTCGTCGTCGTCATCATCATCTTCGTCGTTCGAAGTGGTTCGCAATCATGACGACGGAAACCAGGATAACGACAACAACTTGGATGATAACAACGACGACGACGACGACGATGATGACAAGGAGGAGAGCAACAAGAGCAACGATCAGAACGTTGTCGTCGAACAACGCAGACAACCCGACAACGACAAGACGTGAGTTGTGGGCACTGTGATGCGGAGGGGATCGGGTAGGGGCGGGGTACTCTGGGTAAACCTAAGAAGATGTGGCCCCATTCCGCAATCCTCGCTGCGCCACTGAACTGAGTGTATTTCAACATGACGCGACGACGATGATGTGGTGATGATGATGATGATGATGATGATGATGATGATGATGGTGATGGTGGTGGTGATGATGATGATGACGATGATGATGATGATGATTATGACTAAGACAACTAATGACTAATGCCTGGTATATATTGTCCCCATGTTAGTCGTCGTCGTCGTTGTTATCATCCAAGTCGTGATTATTATTATTAATTATTTGCGAAGAGACGGTGAAACTGGCGGTTCCTGGATCCGGTGCAGTTTGCCGGGCGCCGACTGCCGCTAAAAGGCAGAACGCACCTCTTGCTCTCCTCCTCTCGATCGTGATTCTGAGATCGGGGTTTCCATTAGACGAAACACACTCGTAAGTATACAGAGCCTTGTCCCGAGGAGGAGGAGGAGGAGGAGGAGGAGGAGGAGGAGGAAGAGGAGGAGGAGGAGACTTTTCTGGAATCACTGAATGCAGTGGCAACATCGCGAGTTTCTGCTATTAGGGTTGCATTAAGACGTTGCACTAATCGACATGCTTTGTAGACGATGAGAAGTCAGGTTTTAAGTCAGGCTGAAACCAGGTTAAGTGCAAAGTCAGAGAATGATCTAAGCACAGACTGATAGGCAGACAACCAGCCAGACAGACAGACAGACAGAGAGACAGACAGACAGACCGACAGAGAGACAGACAGACTGAATGACTGACTGACTGACTGACTGACTGACTGACTGACTGACTGACTGACTGGGAGGGAGGGGGTGTGCTGTGAAATCTAAAGGCTATTAATTAATTTCTAAGAAGCTGCTGGAAAAATTTTCCTTTTAGAGTAGAATGATCAAACATTTATCAACACAAAGCGGCGTCAACGTCGAATTTCGTCACGCAGCGGTCAATCCGTCGATGACGTCACTCGCTGCGTGACGACGTCGAACCGCGTCACCGCACATCCTTGACGACTGATGACGTGACGCTGCTTTTCTGGAGGAGGGGTGGGTTGGGAAGGGGGGGGGCGGGTTCGGTGGGCGATCTCCCCAATTCCCTTTGACTTCTCCGCCGACGTCAAGGGACTTAAAGGCCGCGGAAGGAGGCTTAGACTGCGGGTTCAGCGCGTCAGAGATGTCGGTGATGAATGACTTCGGTGTGGTCATGCATGGCACCTGGTGCCACGATGATATTCCTTAGTTCGCCGCTGAAATCGCCCGTTTTTGATTGACAGACGGCAAGGCAGAGCAGACGACGAGCCCCGAATGCCAATCGACCGAACCAAGATCTTCCAAACATTTCTAAACGATAAAGGAACCGACTGGCTCTTTTGCGGATGGATTTGAAGTACATCCGAGCAATATAATTGGTGCTGTAAAAGTGCATTATTATTATTATTATTATTATTATTATTATTATTATTATTTTTATTATTATTATTATTATTATTATTATTATTATTATTATTATTATTATTATTATTATTATTATTATTATTATTATTATTATTATTATTATTATTGCTACTACTACTACTACTACTACTACTACTACTACTACTACTACTACTACTACTACTACTACTACTACTACTACTACTACTACTACTACTACTACTACTACTACTACTACTGCTGCTACTGCTACTACTACTACTACTACTACTGCTACTGCTACTACTGCACCACTGCTGCTGCTACTACTACTACTACTACTACTACTACTACTACTACTACTTCTACTACTACTACTACTACTACTACTACTACTACTACTACTATCAGCAGTCAACTTTGATTTCGGCTGCATGGATAAACTCAATGATAAAAATATCGTTGGTCTCTAGGTCTAACTGTTTTGTATTAACAGACGACAACTGAAAGCAGAGTTATTTTCAATTTAAGAGCATAAAGAACGTGCAGAGAGTGAGTAAGTTTAAGTGAATGGATGAGACCAATTAATTATTAAAGACGTTAAAGACAGTTGCACTCTTGACTTGAATCTCTGCTAGCATTTCAATCTGTGAGAAATTCATCTATGTACAGGTATACTAACCATTGTAACTCTAACAGTTGCTTTTGCTAAGTGACGCCACTGCACTTTGGAATTTGAAAGAAACACTTGCATGGCTGCATTCTTGATGTGTTACTGTATAAGCATACAGAGTTTCATGCGATTTGACCGAGGGGTTGTGAAAATATCTACAATTAACCAGAGTGGTATTGGTTTTATTTGGACACTTTGTGGATTTTGGCATAAACAGTTAGATTAATATCCCTATAAAGAAAGATGTGGTACGGATGGATTGAGAGCAGTTCGATTTGGACCGAAGCACAAACTGGCCGCAGAGATGGCGATCAGTCGGGAGAAAGGACAAGTGGCGTAGCCAGGTTTCAGAGAGAGAGAGAGAGAGAGAGAGAGAGAGAGAGAGAGAGAAAGAGAGACATCCCGGGCCGACGAGAGGGGGCAGGGGTACATTAATTTTTAACCTGGACCCGGCGATAAGCAAAGGACCCGCGCTGACCAGAAAAAAATTATTTAAATGTAAACGGTGTGTGGTTTTTTTGCTTGTCAGCATTTATTTAATATAAGACGACCTTTTCTTGCGTGTCAAGATTTTGAAACAAGAGACCCGGAATCAATATTTGCCCTCCCCCCTCCCCGGCCCGTATTTTCTCTCGACGGCCCTGAACACGTCGACATTTTCGATTAAGAAAGTCTACAAACGAAGCACACTGCACATTAATCGCGTAACCGATCGCCCTACCTAACCCACTGGAAAATCTCTCAGCGATGACAACTACTAGTCCCAGTCAGAATAGGGGGGGCAGACCCCCCGTGCCCCCACCCCCGTGGCTACGCCGACGAAGAGGACGAACGTTAATGTGGAACGACAGTTTGTGGCAAACACGTCGTAGACGAAGGGAAATCTTTACGCCGGTTCGAACCCACGGGGACCCGCGAGTAAATAGACTTCGGTCCCTGCTACGGTCGGGCACGTCCTCGGCTTTCCCTTCGCGGGGGAGGGGGGGGGGGAGGGAGTGGGGGCTGGGGCGACGAAGTGAACCGGCCCCTGGTGATCGATCAATCGCGCTCACTCCGGCGAAAACGAAATTGCCCGTGTTGGTTGTTGGTCACGACCTAGAATAAAGTCCATTCGGAGAAAATTACGTTGTCAAGTACTGTATAGAGGAAACAGCTGTGACAGGTCGAAACAGGAAAATACACACACAGAGAGTGTACAATGGCAGAAGAGGAAGAAGGCATTATGTGTTCAGCTTTCAGCGTTGATTTCTCGTTTGTAGCTGGTCTCTTCCTCCATGTTTAGTCTGTTTCCGTGTATTCTCAGTCTCTGATTGATCTCTGGAATGACCTGGTCTTTTGCGGACGGAATTGCAGCACCATTCATTGATACCTCCAAGCATTAGAAATGGTGCTGTAAACCTGCAGTATTGTTATTATTGGCCTAATGCTAAAAACTTTGAAGATATAAAAAATTAAGCGCCATACAGTATTTGGAATCAACAAGTCCAATTTATGACAGGAATTGTAGAATGTATAAATTATTTACTATTTTAATTGTCTATTATTATTATTATTATTAGTAGTAGTAGTAGTAGTAGTAGTAGTAGTAGTAGTAGTAGTAGTAGTAGTAGTAGTAGTAGTAGTAGTAGTAGTAGTAGTAGTAGTAGTAGTAGTAGTAGTAGTAGTAGTAGTAGTAGTAGTAGTAGTAGTAGTAGTAGTAGTAGTAGTAGTAGTAGTAGTAGTAGTAGTAGTACCGTTAATATATTGCAAAAGAAAACATTCAATTCATTGCAAAATAATTTAGCTTAGTTTCTTGACTGAAGAAATAAATTTCTGGAATCCGATTTTGCGAAATCACGCAACGAATTTTCTCGAGACTCGTGTCCTATTTAGTCGAACCGATTTATTACATCCAATCTGAGCATTGATGAGACGAGTCTTAAAGTCCTCCCAGGCATTTACCAACACTTATCCTTACTTGACTGTCAACCAGTTCTTGGCACATTCAGTCATCCAGTCACTCGCTCCCTACGGTTAGTTTCGTACTCGAACGAGCGGGGGGTCCGCCCCTCCCCTTTCCCTCTTGGTTACGCCAGTGTTTCATGCAATAACCAACGAAAAATGCATCGTTTGAAAGCTTACAGTGTTTGTGGTGTGCCATTTGGAATAGCGGATCCACAAAGCAACAAAACCCATACGAATAAAACGGACAGACAGACAGACAGACAGTCTTTTAATTCGTTTAATCACTCTTCTGAATTTTTGCATATCTATAGCCTACTGTAGCACTAGCATTGTCCAATTTCAAACAGGGCTTCAATTGTATCATTTTTTTCGATAAAATTTTTACAAGAAACCAGTGGTCTAAGCGCCAAATCCATTTGACAGAGAACAGATTTCTGAAAGACTTTGTAGGCCTATGGTGTCGTTTCAAATGGCTCATTATTTTTCGGGCATTTCGAAAGCTCCAGAAAAAATTGAGACAGAATATATTGACAATTCTAGTACGGTTTGACTCAGCAAAGATGGGGACACAAGAAAATGTGGTTTTAATTTGTTTCATCAAATGTTGCATAATTGCCTACTGAAGATAGCATTGTCCATTTCAAACAGGGTATCAATTTTATAATAGGAAAACCTGCAGAGAATCAGCAGAAAGACTTTGAATAGTGAAATGAAATGGCGATTAGAGCAAAAGCTCAGAAAAAATTGAGAAAAGAATATATTGACAAACAATACAAAAACGGGGACGGCGGGAAGACTGAAATGGTTGGCGGGGTCATGTTCAAAGAATGAAGGAAGAAAGACTATCCTAAAGAATGATGTTGATACAAATTATGTTGAAATCCAAATTATCTCATTTCGGATTACCTGTTTTTGCTTGTCAAAAATTT